>CAUYQV010042820.1:0-34691 GCA_963574575.1 Galagoides demidoff | reverse complement strand
AATGGACACAGTTGAATAACTTGTATAATGTTTTACTGTAGTACTGACAATCATGAGTGACCTCAATATGGAGGAATGAGTGAATATGTGTCTGCATTTGTCAGAAAAACATTTAGTGGTGGCTTACACTGAAAATGCAGCCATGACTTGAATCTTCTATGACAGAATTTTTTTTGGTGAATTTATGGTCAGTTTCCACATATCAGTTGGTTTCGCTTCATGACAATGTAAATAGACTCTTAAAGACAACTTTTCCCAATGAATTTTTCTGATTATTTTTTTGTAGACTCTAGAATTTAATTGCTGTTAAATAACCTGCTTACTGTACACATTGTGCTATTTGTGTTTGGCTGTAGCATATTTTGCATGTGAAGAATAGGAACTTAAGGAATGATTGTTCAAATATTACTGCAGGCATATGTGAAGTTGTAAAATCAATGGCCACATATTTATCATTATTCTTGTGATAGAATCATAAATTGTTACGTAAAAATTCAAGCATTATTGATAAACTATAAAATTATCTGTAATCCTGTCATTGTGTCTTGCAAATTTCAACTAAATTTGAAATTTAAAAAAATAATAAAAATAGCCAAGCATTGTGGTGGGTGTCTGTAGTCCCAGCTACTTGGGAGACTGAGGCAAGAGAATCGCTTAAGCCCAAGAGTTTGAGGTTGCTGTCACCTATCCATCTATCCGTGGCACTCTACCAATGGCAACAAAGTGAGACTCTTGACTTAAAAAAAAAAAAAAAAAAAAGCCAAAGTCAGGGTAGAGTCAGCAGCCAAACAAGAAACAGGTATACCAAGTGAATACTAGATGTTGGCTGGCTTTTAGGAATATGGACATGAAGAAAAATCATAGTCCCTTCTTTAGGGAACACAATCTAACTGAGTAGACAGACATAAACAGATTACAGTGTAGTCTGGAAAGTATATCATCATACTTGCATAGAAATGAAGAAAGGATTAATGTTACTCATGTAACATAAATATCCTATTCCAATCTCTTGCCACAGGTCATGCTGCCCTCTAAGGTAGAGATAATCCATTTTACTAAGTTCCCAGTACATTGTTGAGCCCAACCAAACTCATGTAGGTGCTGACTCTACCACTTAACAAATAGCATTACTTTAGGCAACTCATCAACCCTGTAAACTTAGAGTCATTGTCAGGAGTGCCACTTACTTCACAAAGTTCAGGAGAACATCAAATGAGACCATATGGGTGAAAGCAATTAATGCCTTCTCTGGCACTTAATAGGTTCTTAAGAGTTTTTATGTCTCATTTTCCATCTAAAACAGCACTGCCTATTTTTTGGTTTTGTTGCTTGGATTTTTTTTATTGTTTGTTGCCCAACATATTTACCAAATTTGTATCCAGATGGCTTTGGGCTGATTCAAAAATATCTACATTCAAGCAAGAAGACCTGTCATGATGGCTTTCAGATGGATCCTGTAAGTTCCCTAGGCAACTCTCCAAGAGGCTTCTCAAGCCATGTGGGCAGTGAGAGTGGCTATGGATTAAATGGATAAACAATCAGAGGGACTTCTTTGAAAATGAACTTTATAGACACCCTGTATTCTCTCACTTGGATGAAAGAACTTCATAGTCATCCCGTATGTACTGCCTGATGGAATCTTCAGGATCAGATTTTTTTCAAATCAAATGAGAATTTTTTTAAGTTAGTAATTCCCATTCCTAAATAAAAAGCCATTTTAAGATTTAATCATTTAGAGACCAATTAAGTGAATTATTATATTTATGCAAATATAATGTAAAAAATATTCTAATTGTTCCCAGAAGAAACAATTCTTTCATACCAGAATGTGAAAAGTACCCAGGCCTGACTGGGCTGAGGCACATGAATCTTGACTTTTCTCTGGGGAAGCTGGCACCTCAGACAAGTAGAGCACACATCCTACTCATCCTACTGGAACCAGCTGAAGCATCTGGCTCAGGCTTGTGACCTTGCTGCCAAAGGAAGAGGTCAGGGTTGACTGGAGCTCCAAGAAAAGTGCATGTGCCTCTGGAAGACAAGAAGAAAGTTCTACTTTAAATGCAGTATCACATCTTCTAGGATGAAACAATACACCTGAGTATGAAAGCCTAGCTATGTGAAATAGTTAAAATAGGGGGCAGGGAATGGTACTGCTCTCAGGTGCTTCCAATTTATTTTCAAGTGCAGGTCCCAGGATTGTGGTGTCAGGAGAACTGGCCTAGTCTGAGAAATAGGGTCCTGGGGTGTCCAGAGTAAGAGTTTCTTTACAATTCATGAGATGTTAGTCTATCATGTGAATGACACCAGTTTTGTTAAACTAGAAAGCTCTATAATAAAAATCAAAATTTCCATGTCACTAAGAATGGATTATAGATACAATATTACACTAACATTTTTCTTGAGCTGCACTGTCCAGTAGAACTTTCTGACACGATGGAAATGACTTGTATTGATATGATAGTCATGTGATCATTGGGCACTTGATATGTGGCTAGTCCAGCTGAGGAACTATTGTAAAATTCATTTAATTCACATTAAATAGACACATAAGGCTACCATATTGTAAGATCTTACTCCTAAAGAAAGAGCAACACACCATCATAACCTTATTAGATTGCATTACATTAGTAATATAGATTACATTAATGTGCATGAATATAGTTTGTGTAAGAAATTAGTATCACCTAAGTCACATTTGTGCAGTGCTTTATAATTTATGAATTGTCCTTCATTAAATCTCTTCTACTATAACGGATGGCTACTCACTTTTAGAAATGTGGAAATTAAGGTGACTTTTCCTACATTTTCAATTCTCCAGCCTAAACTGTTTTCTATCACATCATTCATAGGGTCCTTACCACTTGGGATGTGTGTTATTTAGGTGTGTTTCCAGTTTGTCGGTAATCTCAAACACCTGGTTCATACCAGCTGCTATACCCAAGCTGCCTTAACAGCACAGAGTACACTTAGACTTAACTTCTCTCTGGGGAAAGATCTGGGTAGGTCTGTGATTGTAGTCGAAGCTTGTGTTCACCTCTATAGCAGGCATGTCTCAGTTTCCTCATGTTAGATTTCTATTCAGCTAACAATAACCAGGTCAGCTAAAAAGACCATGTATATCTTCTTAGGTGGAGAGGCAAGATTATGTGTTACACTATTAGTCTGGGCTCTTAGGTTGAAAGCAACAGAAACAACTCTCTTGGCTCGGCGCCTGTGGCTCAATCGGCTAAGGCGTCAGCCACGTACACCTAAGGTGGCGGGTTTGAATCCCCAGCCCGGGCCCGCCAAACAACAATGATGGCTGCAACCAAAAAAAAAAATGGCCGGGTGTTGTGGCGGGCGCCTGTGGTCCCAGCTACTTGGGAGGCAAAGGCAGGAGACTCGCTTGAGCCCAGGAGTTGGAGGTTGCTATGAGCTGTGATGCCATGGCACTCTACCCAGGGGGATAGCTTGAGGCTCCGTCTCAATTAAAAAAAAAAAAAAATTGTGATTTGTCACTTTTAACGTGAACGTGTATAGTTGAGTCTAGACCTATGGGAAATCCTAGCACTCTGGGAAGTTGAGACAGGTGGATTGCTTAAGCGGAAAAGTTCAAGACCAGCCTGACCAAGAGCTAGATCCATCTCCACTAAAAATAGAAAAACTAGCTGGGTGTCATGGCAGGTGCCTATAGTCCCAGCTGCTTGGGAGGCTGAGTGAAGAGGATTAATTGCCTGAGGTTGCTGTGAGCTATGATGATGCCACAGCACTCTACCCAGGGCTACAGAATAAGACTCTGACTAAAAAGGAAAAAAAAAATCTCCTTCTATTTTATTACACTGATTCTGAATTTTACCCTAAATTATTGACTATTTTAGTATTTCACAAGTGTCTAAACAAGCTTGGCACCACAAAGAGTTCAGCAGAGACATGCTTTTTTCCTTCCTTAAACACATTAATTTTTATTGGCGGTAACTATATACCTTAGGATCTTCAAACCCTGCACATTCATGGAAGGACTGGCCCTTGGCCAGTTCCTGGGAGATTAATGCGTGAGCAGGTAGAATGAGTGGGGAAGATCTGCCCTCAATGTGGGTGGGCACCATTCAACTGGCTGGGAGCCTGAAAAGGGGGTTAAGGAAAACAAAGGAAAGATGAATTCTTTCTGTCTGGAGACTTCACTCCCCTGGAGCTGGGACATTCTTCTCTTGCCCTCAAACATCAGAACTCTATGCTCTCTAAGACTTAACCAGCAACCCCCAGGTTCTCAGGCCATTAGCCTCAGTCTGAGACTTATGCCATTGGATTCCTTGGTTCTGAGGTTTGGGGGCTTTAGTGAGCCATGCTACTGGCATCCCCATGTCTCCAGCTTGCTGATACTTCTGTCGGACTTCTCCACCTCCATAATTACATGAGCCAGTTTCCCTAATAAATCCACTCTCAAACAAATATCTGTATGTACAAATATCCTACTGGTTCTGCCTCTCTAGAGAACTCTAACATATGGGCTGAAAGTTTAATGAGGAATGGGATATGTACATAATATCTAAGTATTTCCCCACAAGGTACTATTAATTACAAAGTAGTATTTCAAGAGTAACTTTACAATGGAGAAACATGGCAGATACAATTGTAATCAAGTGATCAAAATTAGTTATCAACAGCACTGGACAAATTAAACTCATTACCCACATGACAGGGACCAAGAAAATAGCAAACAGTATCACTTCTGTGACATTTCTACTAAAAATATATCATTTTAATCTAGTCAAGAGGAAACACTGGAACATTAATGGACACTATGAATAAATAACTGCCTATAATCCTCAAATGGATCATGGTCATGAAAACCAAAAGAAGCTGAAGAGATGAAGAACTGTTCCAGACTGAAGGAGTCTCTGTTGCCATGGAGGACCATGACATCATAGCTCACAGCAACCTCAAACTCTTTGGTTCCAATGATTCTCTTCTCTGAGCCTCCCAAGTAGCTGGGATTGTAGGTGCCCTCCAAAATGCCCAACTATTTTTAGAGATGGGCTCTAGCTCTTATTCAGGTTGGTCTCAAACTCCTGAGCTCAGGCAATCCACCTACCTCAGCCTCCCAAAGTGCTAGGATTACAGGCATGAGCCACTGTGCCCTACTTGAACCCTTGTATAAAGGACTTGTTGAACAAATGGCAAAATCTGAACAGAAATCTGAGAATTGGACACTGGAAATATATCAACGTTATTTCCTGATTTTGATGATTATTCTAAAATTAAGCAGAAAAATTGTCTTTGAACTAAAATACAAACATCCTAAAGTATTCAATAGGGATAGGACATCAGAGTCAGTAACATAACTCCCAAATAGTTTGGGGTGGGGGGAGTTCTTTGTACTATTAAAAATAAAAGAAATTTTAGACAATAAGGATGTGCGAGTGACGGTTCATCAACTGTAAGAAATGTACCACTCTGTTAAGGAATAGTGACAACAGGGAAAGATACACACATGGTGGGGGAGGAAGCAAATAGGAAATTTCTGCACCTTATACTCAATTACAGTGCACCTAAAACAACTCTAAAGAATCAAGTTTAGGTCAGGAGCAGTGGCTCATTCAAAACTGTAATTATAGGAGGAAGCCCAGAGGGAAGGATGACTTGAGTCCCAGAGTTTGAAGTTGCAGTGAGCTACAATAAGGCTGCTGCACTCCAGCCTGGGTGACAGAGTGAGACCCTATCTCAAAAAGCTAAATAACAGGCTTGGCGCCTGTGGCTCAATAGGCTAAGGCACCAGCCACGTACACCTAAGGTGGCGGGTTTGAATCCCCAGCCCGGGCCCACCAAACAACAATGATGGCTACAACCAAAAAATGGCCGGGCGTTGTGGCGGGCGCCTGTCCCAGCTACTTGGGAGGCAGAGGCAGGAGACTCACTTGAGCCCAGGAGTTGGAGGTTGCTATGAGCTGTGATGCCATGGCACTCTACCCAGGGGGATAGCTTGAGGCTCCCTCTCAAAAAAAAAAAAAAAGCTAAATAATTAACAAATAAAAATAAAGTCTATTAAAAAACAAAATAAATTCCTCACTTCACCCAGGTGGAATACTAAATTGAGGGAAATTTCCATTAACTTAGCCATCATTAAATTTTGGCTTATAAATCTACTTGTAATCATCCTGTCAATATATAACTTCTCAAAAAGAATAATCATGTCAAAAAGAAATCTTTCATAGTTGCTTAGTCCTATTAAAAGGTTTATACAGGCAGTCCATGGGTTATGAATGAGACAAATTCTGTAGGTTTGTTCTTAAGTTGAATTTGTACATTAGCTGGAACTTACAAACTGGAACAAGTACATTTATCTATTACCTGTAATAGCCTCCATTTGTTAAGTACAAGTTGCATGTAAGTTAGATGTTTGTAAATATGCATTTTGTCCACCATTTCATCTTAAGTTAATTACCTCCTATATTCATATAAATAAAAATAATTGAGTTTTGACTGGGCACAATGGCTCATGCCTGTAAACCTAGCACTCAGGGAGACCAAGGCAAGAGGATCCCTTGAGCTCAGGAGTTCAAGACCAGCCTGAACAAGGGTAAAGCCCTGTCTCTACTAAAAATAATAAATATTAGCTGGCATTTGTAGTCCCAGCTACTCAGGAGGCTAAGGCAAACTCTTTTACCTAAGAGTTTGAGGTTACTATGAGCTAAGCTGACACCATGTCACTCTAGCCTAGGCAACAGAGGGAGACTCTATCTCAGAAAAAAAAACAAAACACCTCGGCTCGGTGCCTATAGCTCAGCGAGTAGGGCGCCAGTCACATACACCGAGGCTGGTGGGTTCCAGCCCGACAGGTGCCTGCTAAACAATAATGACAACTGCAATCAAAAATTAGCCGGGCGTTGTGGCAGGTACCTGTAAGTCCCAGATACTTGGGAGGCTAAGGCAAGAGAATCACTTAAACCCAAGAGTTTGAGGTTGTTGTGAGCTATGACACAATGGCACTTTCCTGAGGGTAACACAATGAGACTCTGTCTCAAAAAAAAAGTAACGGTTGTACATATAATTAAAATTGATTACTTAAAAAAATACACTCCTGGCTCGGCACCTGTGGCTCAGGTGGCTAAGGCGCCAGCCACGTACACCTAAGGTGGCGGGTTCGAATCCAGCCCAGCCCGCCAAACAACAATGATGGCTGCAACCAAAAAACAGCCGGGCGTTGTGGAGGGCGCCTGTGGTCCCAGCTACTTGGGAGGCTGAGGCAGGAGACTCACATGAGCCCAGGAGTTGGAGGTTGCTGTGAGCTGAGATGTCATGGCACTCTACCCAGGGGGACAGCTTGAGGCTCCTGTCTCAAAAAAAAAAACACTCCTGGGAGACGTCTGTGACTCAAAGGGGTAGGGTGCCGGCCCCTATGTCGGAGGTGGCAGGTTCAAACCCAGCCCCGGCCAAAAACTGCAGAATAAAAAATATATATATACATTCCTACAGCATATTAAGTGGGCCAGCAAAAATAAGGTCTTAAGGTGAAGTTCTATCACATACAGCTAACATTGTAATAGTAGAATATAAAAATACAGGAATGGCATTTCATCATACATACTCTCCTTCTGGCCACAGGTCATTTTGCCCCTGCTCACCCCATAGCAAGCTACCTCACCTTTTCCTACTTTACAGGTTAATGTCACCTCCCTCTAAGATAAGATGTTAACTAAGTCATAACAAAAATATGGGATAAAAACCAGTTGCTTAAGCTCACAAGTTCAAGATTAGCATGAGCAAGAGACTGACCTCATCTCTACTAAAAAAAAAAAAGAAAAAACTGGCCAGGCATCATGGATAGCTCCTGTAGTCCCAACTACTTAGGAGGCTGAGGCAAGATGATGGCCAGAGCTCAAGAGTTTGAGGTTGCTGTTAGGTATAACTCCATGACACACACGGGATGAAAAAGTGAAGAGCACAAGTTTATATGCCCTAGAGCAGCGGTTCTCAATCTGTGGGTTGCGACTCCTTTGGGAGTTGAACAACCCTTTCACAGGGTCACCTAAGATCCTCCTGCATATCAGATATTTACATTATGATTCATAACAGTAGCAAAATTACAGTTATGAAGTAGCAACAAAAATAACGCTATGGTTGGGGTCACCACAACATGAGGAACTGTATTAAAAGGTCGCAGCATTAGGAAGGTTGAGAACCACTGCCTAGAGTTAGAAGCAGGAGAATAAAGAGTTAATTCAACTCAACTAAAGACAGTAAAAAGGAGACAGAAGAGATAAAGGCGGTAGGAATTATGAAAAGAGAAAAAAAAAAAAGGAGATTATAAGTTAGATGTTTGTAACATGCTGTATTTATAATACAACTCCAGTAATTAATAAACCCAAAATACAGCCGATGATTATTTCCCAAGTTCTCATTTTCCTTCTTATAGTTGATATGTTCATTCAGCCAGCCAACAGAGTATCATACACACTGGTGATAAACATGCTTATCCTATAGTCCTATATATCGCCCAGGGAAAATATTTTCCTCTAACATACAACTAAAATAACAAAGGTTTTTGTTATTGTTGTGAGCCAAAACCTAAAAAAGACACCAAATACCAGAATAGCATCTGGCAGACCTCTCTGGTTTGCATATGTCTGCAATATTAAATGCCTCAACAATTTAAATGGTTGAGAAAGAACTTATTATTCTGAAATCTTATTTGGAACAGCCAGTAACAGGCTTATAAGTAAACATTTGTCACAAGCAAACTCATCTTATTAAAAACAGAAAAAACTGGAGGGAGGGTAATTGGTGGGACCACACCTACAATGCATCTTACAGGGGTACATGTGAAACTTACTAAATGCAGAAAATAAACATCTTAACACAATAACTAAGAAAATGCCATGAAGGCTATGTTAACCAGTTTGATGAAAATATTTCAAATTGTATATAAAACCAGCACATTGTACCCCATGACTGCATTAATGTACACAGCAATGATTTAATTTAAAAAAAAGGAAAAATTTATTTACAAAAAATTATATTATGTTGAGCTTTTCATCAGAATATTATGCTAGCCCTTAAAAGCAATCACTAGCATTTGTTGTTTTCTGAACTTATTAAAGATTTCTTTGGCATTTGAGAGCCTTTTATTTTCTTCACAATTCTGAAATTTATAACTACAATTATAAATACTGGAACAATTATAAGACTTTTCCATATTCACTTTTCTTTATCTACAAAAAAAATCCATAATAAGAAAAAAACAGCAATGCACAGATGACTATAAACATAAATTAAAACTCAAGTTAGAAGTCTTAAACAGGCTAGACAAAATAGAAGTCTTTCATCTATATACCTGCACCTACGCATTATAGATTATAGAAAAAAAGCAAATAACACTACATTCTAATTGAAAGGTAAGAAAGTAAGACAGCGTTTCAATAAATAGTACTGATTAAATTTAAATACATCATAGATTCTCTTTATACCCAAAGACAATAACAAATGTCCTAGTAATATACCAAGTATTATAAGGTTTTCAAGAGCAAGAAAAAAATAAGCAAAATCACAACCAATTATAAGATGAGTATATTGTTAAATAATCTTATTAAGTAACAAGGGTGTATCAGTCAGGATTCAGCTAAAACAAACAGTGTCACAGTCACCAAAGAGAGGTTTGTATAAGTAACTGGGTATTTACCATATAACAGGAAACACTAGAAGAGTAGGCTCTCAGATGCACCTTCAGGTATCAGGTCCCTAATAAAAATCACAGAACTGACCCACCAGGAACAGATACATCTAACACAATCAAAGGGGTGAAAATTAGAAGGCAACGACTGAAAATCTTAACTCCAGGAACATACTAACCTATACAATGATCAGGAAACTGCCATCTCATTACTGCTGGCCCTAGAATCCATCACGCCAAGTAAATGTGCATCACCCAAAACATCTATGTACTACATTCTGGCATTCAACACTCATGAAAGCTAGTAACTGGACAATGCAACACTGCCAAAGAAAAACTCAAGTGTTTCTACACTGTTCTGGTTACCATAAACCACAGTCAGAGCAGAATCCCAACTTCCTACCCATTTCCCCCTCCAACCATCTCATTAGTGAATCTACTTTAACCAAGAATAGATCAAGGCGGCACCTGTAACTTAAAGGAATAGGGCGCCGGTCCCATATGCTGGAGGTGGCAGGTTCAAACCCAGCCCTGGCCAAAAACTGAAAAAAAAAAAAAAAGAATAGATCATATCCAAAACCCTAGAGGCTTCAAGGGAATATTCACATACTCCAGACTCTGCAGTATGATACCATACACTAGAAGATAAATGGAACAGATACTGAGCAAGCCAATCCACAGAAAAAGGGGCAAGCTCAAATACCAAATACAGAAAATAAGGCAGTAACTATAATTTTCATTCTAAATGCATATGTAAATACCAAGGGAAACTATGTATGAACTATGTTGCATGGCAACTTCTAGGATACCCTGTATATCTTCCTAGGTAAAACATTAGAAATTATGTATTTCCTATTTTGAAATACACAGGGTATCCCAAGGTCACCCTAAAAGTCACTACACACAGGGAAAATGGGAAATTGTAGCTAAACATACTTTATTTACAGAATGTTCATTTCAAAGTATTTATAAAATATTCAACATGTTGGCCACCTCTTTGTAACTATTTCATAATGAATACTTTATAAATAAAGTTACATTTAGCTACAATTTTCCATTTTCCCTATGTATGGCAACTTTGGTGTTGACCTTTGGGACACCCTGTACTTTAAAACCATGAAAAGGTTATCTCACAATACAAAATGAGAATTTCTAAAACTATGGTGTCATGTCCCCATTAATGAACAATGTCAAATACAACAAATAGGAAAAAAGAAAATAACATAAAATGGCAATTTATTAACTACATGTTTGTACCCTAGGATAAGAAAACTTCTAAGAAAAAGAAAATGTGAGCTCTGAAAATATTTTTAAAAGGGAAATATTATTTTATAGTGAATTAAGCCAGAAAGTAATGCTATAAAACTGACTAGCTCATGTCAAAGGGACAGAAGATTCAGCTTACAAGGGCTCCCAATTAGCTAAAACTGCGACAAGCCAACCATCAAAATAATAACTAATGGGGGCTGGGTGCAGTGGATCATACCTGTAATCCTAGCACTCTGAGAGGCCAAAGCAAGAGGATCCCTTGAGCTCAGGAGGTGGAAACCAACCTGAGCAAGAATAATACCCCAGCTCCACTAAAAGAAAAATTAGGCTCAGTGCCCGCAGCACAGTGGTTACATCTGCCACATGCACCAAGGGTAGCGGGTTCGAACCTGACCCGGGCCAGCTAAACAACAATAACTGCCAACAACAACAAAAAAAATAGCTAGGCTTTGTGCCTGTAGTCCCAGCTACTTAGGAGGCTGAGGCAAAAGAATCACTAACCCAAGAGTTTGAGGTTGCTGTGAGCTGTGACACCACAGCACTCTACCAAGGGCAACATAATGAGACTCTTGCCTCAAAAAAAAAAAGAAAAGAAAAAGAAAGAAAGAAAGAAAATTAGTAAGAAGGGTCCCTGCTATGCAGGAGGCTGAGGCAGGAAGATCACCTGAGCCCAGGAATTTTTTTTTTTTTAAGAGACATAGTCTCACTTTATTGCCCTTGGGAGAGTGCCATAGCGTCACAGCTCACAGCAACCTCTAGCTCTTGGGCTTTGGCGATTCTCCTGCCCCGGCCTCCCTAGTAGCTGGGACTACAGGTGCCCGCCACAACATCTATTTTTTTGTTGCAGTTTGGCCAGGACCAGGTTCGAACCCGCCACCCTCAGTATATGGGTCTGGCGCCCTACTCATTCAGCCACAGGCGCCACCCAGGTATGTTATAGCAGCTGCCTATAGTCCCAGCTACCAGGGAGAGTGAGACAAGAGAATTCCTTTGAGCAAGAGTTTGAGGTTGCTGAGAGCTATAATGCCATAGCACTACACTGAGGATGACAAAATGAGACTCTCTCTCTCAAAAAAAAAGACCTAAATAAAAGACATGTTCGTGGGCCAAGTACAATGGCTCACACCATCCCAGCACTTTGGGAAGCTCAAGCAGGAGGACTGCTTGAGTTCAGGCATATATCAATCTAAATAACTTAAGTTCGTTTTATCAACCCAGCATGATTTTCTAGATTTAGAATAAAAGGTTTTGAGGGAGAAGTATTTTAGTATTATTCAAGCACTATCTCCTAACAGAAGACTTGTGGTACTACTATACATATTAGAAAAAAGGATAGCATCCCTTGTTGGCTTTCCTGTCTGACTTTGTTTTATAGGTTCTCTAGAAGTTCTTAACAATGTATCTCCTTACCGGTATTCAAAGTCTTTAACAGATAAATGGACAAGACTACATAATAGGCAGCAAGAACAACAACAACAACAAAAACAGTTCCATGTTATATTGTTATATTTAGTGAAACCCCATTAATTCAAAACTTATAACAAGGATGCTTCATAGAAATCAAAATAGTAATAGAATTAGAGGATAGGTCCATGAGTTACCTAACCTATAGGTCCACCAACTTTGCAGAATGAAAAAATGATCAGGCTGGGTGCGGTGGCTCATGCCTGTAATCCCAGCACTCGGCAGGCCAAAGAGGGTAGACTGCCTGAGCTCACAGGTTCAAGACCAGCCTGAGCCAGAGCAAGACCTCATCTCAAAAAAAGAAAGTAGCCAGGAATTCTGGCAAGCGCCTGTAGTCCCAGCTACTTCAGAGGCTGAGGCAAGAGAATTGTTTGAGCCCAAGAGTTTGAAGTTGCTGTGAACTATGACGTCCCAGCACTCTACAAAGGGCAACAAAGTAAGACTCTATCGCAAAAAAAAAAAAAAGAAAGAAAGAAAGAAAAAGAAAAGAAAAGAAAAAATTGTCAATAAATATTTTTTGAGGCTCAGCACCTGTAGCTCAGCAGCCAGGGCACCAGCCACATACACCAGAGTTGGTAGGTTTGAATCCAGCCCAGTCCTGCCAAACAACAATGACAACTACAGCCAAAAAACAGCCAGGCATTCTGGTGGACACCTGTAGTCCCAGCTACTTAGGAGGCTGAGGCAAGAGAATCTCTTGAGCCCAAGAGAGGTTGCTGTGAGCTATGATGCCATAGCACTCTACCAAAGGTGACATAGTGAGACTCTGTCTCTAAATAAATAAATAAATATTTTTGAGTGAACAGGATGGAAAATATATAATAAAATAGTGTAAATCAAAAGTTCATTTTACCCAACAAACCACTCAACACTAAGAAGGACATTAAAAGCAAAAAAATGAACATAATTCCTCTCTGCACAGGATTTTAATTTAGCTGTGAGTGGTAAGCCTGAGTTCACTTGTTTAAATTTTTTTTCTTTTTTTTTGAGACAGAGCCTCAAGCTATCCCCCTGGGTAGAGTACCATGGCATCACAGTTCACAGCAACCTCCAACTCCTGGGCTCAAGCGAGTCTCCTGCCTCTGCCTCCCAAGTAGCTGGGACCACAGGCGCCTGCCACAACACCTGGCTATTTTTTGGTTGCAGCCATCGTTGTTTGGTGGGCCTGGGCTGGATTCGAACCCACCACCTTAGGTGCATGTGCAGCTGGCACCTTAGCCACCTGAGCCACAGGTGCCGAGCCCCTTGTTTAAATTTTTAAAATAGAAACATCTCCCCTGCTTACTTCCTAAGAAGCTGCAGATCAGCTCAAACAGTTGATGAGCATCCACTATAGAATACACCCTGCACTAAGTAACAGTAAATAAACTGCTTAATTATCTCTAAAGCACCAAACATGAAATAATAGTGTCAATTCTATTCACCACATCTACATTAAATATGCTGGACGAATAAAAGAGTACATAATATTTGCCAATTTTCACTTTCTTCGGCACAAATCTACAAACTCTGCAAGTTTGCAAAACTAATTTATTTCACTGCTTTCAGACCTTTTCTACTGCTTACTAGAAAGAGCTAAATTACTCATTCAAACAAATATTCACTGAGTGCCTACTTTGTGCCAGACACTGTTCCAGGTGCTGGAAATGAAGAGACAAAAATCCCTGCCCTCACACACTAGGGTAGGAAAACAGACAAGTAAGATAATATCGTATATTAAGAGATGATATATAGAAAAATAGGCTTAGCGCCTGTGGCTTGAGAGGCTAAGGCGTCAGCCACATACACCTAAGGCGGCGGGTTCGAATCCAGCCCAGGCCTGCCAAACAACAATGATGGCTGCAACCAAAAAATAGCCGGGCATTGCAGCAGGTACCTGTGGTCCCAGCTACTTGGGAGGCAGAGACAGGAGACTCACTTGAGCCCAGGAGTTGGAGGCTGCTGTGAGCTGTGATGCCACAGCACTCTGCCCAGGGGGACAGCTTGAGGCTCTGTCTCAAAAAAAAAAAAAAAAAAAAAAAAAAAAAAAATATATATATATATATATACACACACACATATGTATATATAAAAAGCATGGAAAGTACAAGCAAGGGGGAGAGTGAACAAAAGAAGGGGTCAACAAGAAGGGGACATACTGCCAGGTGCAGTGGCTCACATCTGTAATCCTAACACCCTGGGAGGCCAAGGTAGATAGATCGCTTGAGCTCACAAGTTCAAGACCAGCCTGGGCAAGAATGAGACCCTATCTCAATTAAAAATAGAAAAATTAACCAGTGATGGGCACCTATAATCCTAGCTACTTAGGAGACTAAGGCAAGAAGATGGCTTGAGCCCAGACACATAAGGTTGCTAGGAGCTGTGATGCCATGGCACTCTACCCAGCGAACCTGAATGAGACAATCTCAAAAAAAAAAAGAAAGGAACACACCAGCAAAACCCTGAAGCAGGTAAAAAGAACCAGTCATGCAACTGGTTGAGGATAGAGTACTCCCAGCAAAGGACACTGCAAAATAAAAAAGCCCCTAGGGCAGAAATATGTCTGGTACATTCAAAAAAAGGAAGCTAAGGTTTAGTGCCTGTAGCTCAGCAGCTAAGGCACCAGCGACATACACCAGTGACATACACCAAACCCAGCCCAAGACTGCCAAATAACAATGACAACTATAACCAAAAAATAGCCAGGTGTTGTGGCAGGAGCCTGTAGTCCCAGCTACTTGGGAGGCTGAGGCAAGACAAGCACTTAAGCCTAAGAGTCTGAGGTTGCTGTGAACTGTTGACACAATGGCACTCTACCAAGGGCGACATATTGAGACTCTTGTCTCAAAAAAAAAAAAAAAAAGGAAGCTAAAGTAGGTGGAGTTGAGTGAACAAAAGAGGTCAAGGCCAGAAGCTGATCATTTGTGGCTTGCAGTAAATTTTTTTTTTTTTTGCTTTTTTACCTTTATTGACAATTTATAAATAAAAATTGTACATCTTTGAAGTGTACAACAGAAGTTGGTATGTGTATAGACTGTGAAATGATTATCCTAATCAAGATAATTAGGCTCGGCGCCTGTGGCTCAATCGGCTAAGGCGCCAGCCACGTATACCTAAGGTGGCGGGTTCGAATCCCCAGCCCGGGACCGCCAAACAACAATAATGGCTGCAACCAAAAAATGGCGGGGCGTTGCGGTGGGTGCCTGTGGTCCCAGCTACTTGGGAGGCAGAGGCAGGAGACTGGCTTGAGCCCAGGAGTTGGAGGTTGCTGTGAGCTGTGATGCTAGGGCACTCTACCCAGGGGGACAGCTTGAGGCTCCGTGTCAAAAAAAAAAAAAAAGATAATTAACAAGGCAGTTAGAACATTTACCATCTATTATCTCAGCAAATTACCTTATAACTGAAAGTTTGGGTTCTTTGACCAACATTTTTCCATTTCTCCCTATCCCCACCAGCCCATGGTAAGAACCATACTGGTCTTTGCTTCTGTGAATTTGACTTTTTTAGATTCCACATATAAGTGAGATCATATAGTATCTGTCTTTCTGTGTCTGGCTTACTTCGTTTAGCATAATATTCTCCAGGTTTATCCATGTTCTCACAAACAGCAGGATTTTCTTCTTATAGCTGAGTAATATTCCATTGTACATACAGTTGACTCCTTTTTTTTTTTTTTTTTTTGAGACAGAGTCTCGCTGTGTTGCCCCGGGTAGAGTGTTGTCGCATCACAGCTCACAGCAACCTCAAACTCTTGGGCTTAAGTGATTCTCTTGCCTCAGCCTCCCAAGTAGCTAGGACTACAGGCACCCACCACAATGTCCGGCTATTTTTTGGTTGCAATTGTCACTAATGCAGGCCCAGGCTGAATTTGAACCTGCCAGCTCCATTGTATGTGGCTGGCACCCTAGCTGCTGAGCTATAGGTACTGAGCCCATACAGCTGACTCTTGAACAACACAGATTTGAACTCCACAAATCCACTTGTACACAGATTTCTTTCAAACAAGGTTGGGTGGGAAATATAGCACTCATGTGATACAAAACATACATGCATGGATAAATGACTTTTCCTATATACAGCTTCCACAATCGTGACTGCAGGGCTTAAGTATGCAGATTTTGGTATATCCAGGGTCCTGGAACTAAATGCCACATATACCAAGAGACTGTGTATACGATTACACGATGCATATTTTCTTTATCCATTCATCCATAACAGACACTTAAAATAATGCTGAAATGAACATGGGAGTGCAGATCTCTCTCTAAGATACTAATTTCATCCCCTATGGCTATATATCCAGAAGTGGGATTGCTGGATCATATGGTCATCCTGTTTTTCATTTTTGAGGAATCTCTACACTGTTTTTCATAATGGCCACTCCAATTTATATTCCCACTATGTACAGGGTTCCCTTTACTCTGCATCCTTGCCAAGGCTTGTTTTCTCTCACTCTTTTATAGCCATCCTAACAAATGTGAGGTGATAGCTCATTTTAGTTCTGATTTGCCCTAATGATTACATTCTAACAAACTTGAGGTGATAGCTCATTTTAGTTCTGATGTCCCTAATGATTACGGATATTGAGTACCTTTTCATATACTATGTGGCCAATTCTATGTCTTCTTTGAAAAAATGTCCACTGCACACTTTAAAACTGTTTTTTTTTTATTCTTTTGTTCTTGAGTTACATGACTTCTTATAACATGTTGGATATAAACCCTTTATCAGATCTAAGGTTTGCAAATACAGTAGAACCTTCATAGCTGACCACCTCTTAAGTTGACCTAATTTTCATTAACTGGACATGCCCCACATGTACATACTACTACAGGCCTAGTTCCTTATGTTAACCACCTCTGTATGTGGACTAGTTTGTTGCAGTCCCCTGTGTGATCAACTTACAGAAGTTCTACTGTATTTTCTCCTATTCCACAGGTGGCCTTTTCATTGTTTCCTTTGCTATACAGAAGTTTTTTAGATTGATGCAACTGCTTTCATTTATTTTTGCTTTTGTTTGGACTTCAAGTGTCATATTCATAAAAATCATTGCCAACACCAATGTCAAGGAGCTTTCTCCCTATGTTTTCCTCTAAAAGTAATACAATTTTAGGTTTTACATTTAAGCCTTTACTTCATTTCTAATTAATACTACGTGTGGTACAAGAGTCCAACTTCATTCTTTTGCATGTGGATATACCATTTTCCCAACACTGTTTAATGAGGAGACAATCCTTTCCCCATTGTGTGCTTGGTACCCTTATCCTTAAAGACTAGATGACGGGGTAAATTTATATATGCATACTACTCTTTATTCTATCCCATTGGTCTACGTGTGTTTTTATACTGGCAGCAAACATTTTGACTACTACAGCTGTATAATACAGTTTGAAACATATTTGTGGCTCATACATGTAATCCTCGCTCTTTAGGAGGCAAGGGTGAGAGGACTGCTTAAGGCCAAGGTTTTAAGAACAGTCCAAGTAAGAGTGAGAACCAACAACACTCCATCTCTACAAAAAGTGCAAACATTAGGTCAGCATGGTGGTGCACACCCATAGTCCCAGCCACTAGGGAGGCTGAGGCAAGAAGACTGCTTGAGTCTAGGTGTTTGAGGTTGCAGTGAGCTATAATGACACCACCATACTCTTGCCCAAGTGACAGAGTAAGATCCTAATCTCAACAAACAAAAAAAGACTTAAACTTCTAATGTTAACTGCATTGGCAACCTGGAAAACAACTATTTACAACCTGCTCTATCTGTAGATTTTGTGTGTATATGTTAATAAAGGCATCTTCTGATCACTCCTAAAGCCAATGATATTTCTGAAGGGTACTTTTCTAAGACAGAAACGATTTAAACAGAGTACAGGACAGCACAATTATTTCCTTTCCTTTGCTAAACTTTCACATTAAATGCAATCCACATTTAGAATATTCTTTAAATTTTTTTAAATTTGGCCAAGCACAGTGGCTCACACCTTTAATCTTAGCACTCTGGGAGGCCAAAGCAGGTGGACTGCCTGAGCTCAGGAGTTCAATCAAGATCAGCCAGAGTAAGACCTTGTCTCTAAAAATAGCCAAGGATTGTGGCAGGCGCCTGTAGTTCAGGTATTCGGGAGGCTGAAGCAAGAGGATCTCTTGAGCCCAAGAACATGAAGTTGCTGTAAGCTATAATGCCACAGCACTCCACCAAGGGCAACAAAGTGTGACTCTGTCCCAAATAAACTTTTTTTTAGATTCATAGCATAAAACTACTTAACAACACTGAGCAAAAACACTTATTACATAGGATCAATTTTTTGTTTGTTTTATAGGCAAAAATTACATTTCCACATAATGAGTGTTGGGTTAGTTAACTCAAGCTAGTAGCTAACACATGAATAATAAAGCTAAATTAGGGCAGCCCCTGTGGCTCAGTGAAGAGCACCAGTTCCATGTACGAGGGTGGTGAAGTCAAACCTGGCCCCAGCCAACCTGCAACAACAACAACAACAACAAAATAAATAAAGGTAAATTAACCATCTGATCACTGATCCCATCAATTAACTTTCATCTATTGCAGGGTCATAGGCAGCATCAAAACCCTTGCTGGTCAGTGCTTTACTCGCAAGGAAAGCCAGCCAAATGTACAGCTGAATCAGCACAAATCCACTATAAATATATTCTATGTATCAACTTTACAACAAATCATATGAGAGCTCTCATCCAGGGAGAGTGCGCTAATAACATACCCATTAGATACTAAAAAAAGATAATAATCTAAGAGGTAAAAGTGTAAAATCTAATTCAGATGCTAAATTGAGGAAATAAGATACTTTTAACTCCATTTTTTTTCTTTTTTGAAACAGAGTCTCACTTTGTCACCCTCCATAGAGTGTTGTGGCATCACAGCACACAGCAACCTCAAACTCTGGGGCTTAAGCGATTCTCTTGCCTCAGCCTCCCTAGTAGCTGGGACTACAGGTGCCGGCCACAATGCCCAGCTATTGTTATTGTTGTTGTTGGTTAGCAGGCCTGGGCCAGGTTCCAACCATCAGCCCCAGTGCATGTGGCCAGTGCCCTAACCACTAAGCTATGGGACAAAGTCTCACTTTATAGCCCTTAGGAGAGGGCCATGGCATCACAGCTCACAGCAACCTCAAACTCTTGGGCTCAAATAACCCTGGTGCCTCAACCTCCTGAGAAGCTGGGACCACAGGCACTCACCACAACACCTGGCTATTTTTAGAGACGAGAGCTCACTCTCACTCAGGCTGGTCTCAAACCTGTGGGCTCAAGCAATCCACCCACCTTAGCCTCCCAAAGTGCTAGGATTATAGGCACGAGCCATCGTGCCTAGCCAAATCCATTTCTTTTCTTTTCTTTTTTTTTTTTTTTTGAAACAGAGCCTCAAGCTGTCCCCCTGGGTAGAGTGCCATGGCATCACAGCTCACAGCAACCTTCAACTCCTGGGCTCAAGCGAGTTTCCTGCCTCTGCCTCCCAAGTAGCTGGGACCACAGGCACCCACCACAATGCCTGGCTATTTTTTTCATTGCAGCTGTCACTGTGGTTTGGCAGGCCCCGGCTGGATTCGAACCTGCCACCTTACGTGTATGTGGCTGGCACCTTAGCCACTTGAGCCACAGGCGCCAAGCCGCCAAATCCATTTCTATTAAATCAGCAGTTCTCAACCTGTGGGTCGATCCCTTTGGGGGTCTCCTGCATGTTAGATATTTATATTACAGTTCATAACAGTAGCAAAATTACAGTTATGAAGTAGCAACAAAAACAATTTTATGGTTGGGGGTCACCACAACATGAGGAACTATATTAAAGGGTCACAGCATTAGAAAGGTTGAGAACCACTGTATTAAATCCTTATTTACACTTTACATTTTAAAATGCTACCACACTAAATTTTGAGTCTCACTGCTAATATAGATACTGGAACATCTTCCCTTTTCAGCTGGAAGAAATGGATAAAACATAAAAAAGACAAATGCTGATCCCTTTAAACTCTCAACTTCAGTAATTCATGTATTTTTACCATTATGTAGCAACAGTAATCTAAGAGGAACTCGTACCTTCAAATAAAAATAAAAATTATTTCTTCTACAAACATCTGTTTTTTAACTACTAATCCAATCACTTTTGACCCTCGATTTCTCTTCTAACCTACAACTGTTGCCCATAATATGCTGTACAAGGCATTGGAATTGTAACTTAAATATTTTAGACTTTATATCTTCTAGAATTGTGAATTCCTTCAAGATACCAATGCTTACCCTCCTCCTTCCCACCAGCAGTCCACTACAGAGTATAAATTAATTCTGTGATATTACTTTGCTTATACATTAGCCTCTCCTACTACCATTAGCCCTTGACACACACAGTCCTGGGCCATAAAATACTTTCAGATACAGTCAGTGTAAAATTGAGAAAATAAACCTTTGAATCTCTCCTACTCAGTATCAGCAAAGTAGCGTACAAGTATGGACATTTGTATTTTATGTTCATTAATCTTTGACCACATTCCTTTCCTGCTAGCCATACTTAACTGCCTCTTTGGAGGGAAAAGTCTGAATCATGTCTGGTTCACTCTCCAACATCATTATTCTCTACAAGAAATACAGTATTCACTATATGTCAAATCAAACAAAATCTCACAATATCATCCTTAATTAACCCTATGGCCCCTATGAAACTTACGAACCTATGAATTGTAACAGGTATTTTAATTAACAGTTAAGAATTGAGAATACTGGCTCAGCGCCTGTGGCTCAAGCGGTTAAGGCGCCAGCCACATACACCTAAGGTGGCGGGTTCAAATCCAGCCCGGATGGACCAAACAACAATAATGGCTGCAACCAAAAAAAAAATAGCCAGGCGTTGTGGCAGGCGCCTGTGGTCCCAGCTACTTGGGAGGCTCAGGCAGGAGACTCGCTTAAGCCCAGGAGTTGGAGGTTGCTGTGAGCAGTGAAGCCATAGCACTCTACCCAGGGGTACAGCTTGAGGCTCTGTCTCAAAAAAAAAAAAAAAAAGAACTGAGAATACTTTCCAATAGAGTTGATGTTAAGAAGGATGCCTAGAGAGGTAGAAAGGAAAGAAAGGAGAAAAAAAAGACTGAAGAAACAATTTAACATACTGCTTCCAGTTCCACCCTTATCCCAAGAGAATTTAAATGGGAAAGAAAAAAATAAAAAGTTAGATGCTGGATTTGCAAACCGTGCCTTTTAACCTGCAATCCTTTCATATAATTTTTGAAGAAGGATTTTTCTTAATCCACAGAATCTTTTGCTTGGTCCAGGAGCAGCTGAATCTTTTCTCACCCAACATTCACCGCCCACACACACACACACACACACACACAAAACACCCGATACCACTATGAGCTCCCTGTGCCCAAACCAACCATCACGGGAAAAAATTAAACCATGAGGTTCATTTTCCTAATTCTCTCAAAAAATCAGTTACACTTCTTTCTCCCATAGTTAAACTGTCTATTCTAACAGGACTAACAAGAAAAAAAACCGAATTATCATGCAGCCTCCTATCCGCCATAAGAAAAATGGCATTAACTTTCAACAAGAGATAACTGCTTTTCTCCCGTATACCCCTTTTAAAAAAAGATGTTTGAGGCATTCACAAGAATAGAAAACAGAAGCACTTCACTTTGCAGTAACATAGCCCCTTAAATAGCCTCCCGAATTTGGGGGATGGGATAATGCATCAGTGACCCCACACACTCCCCCCACCATAAGAGGGAGCAAGATCCCGTCAAATAGAAAATGCCTCTCTCCACCTCCTCCGCCCCGCACAAGCGCGGGGGCGGCCGAGGACAGTAGAAGCGAGGCGGCGGGACGCGAAACACGCACCCAGCCGAATACTGGTTTACGGTTTATAAATATGTTTTAAAGATATGATTTCCTTCAGCCAGTGGATCCCCACCTATTCACCGGTCCCAACCCTTACCCTGCTCCCCACGCCCCTCCCGACCCGGGACTCAGCCGGGCCGCAGCGTCCCAGCGGCGGCCTCGGCCCCGCGCGCCCTACTCCCCAGGCGTGCGGCCCCCGGCTCGGCGACCTCCAGCGCGCCTCTCACCACGCCGAGACCCGAAGTGCCCGAGCCAGGGAATGCGTCGCACCTGAATGTAGTTGTTCTCGCAGTAATCGGCCACCCGTTCCAGATTCGTGTAGCTGTCGAAGAGGGCCCGGCGGCCCCCCGGGATTTCCTCTTCCAGCAGCATCTGCAGCTCCGCCATCTTCACATCCTCCTCCTCCTCCTCCTCATATAGCCCGCAGAGGTAGCGGCGGCAGCAACGTTAGGGAAACCCAAGACCGGGAGAGGAGGAGCAGCGGAGACGGCGGCGGTGGTAACTCGGGAGGAGCGAGAAACAGCCCCAGCGCGCCACAGGGGAGGGGGCGACAGGGGCGGGGCGCGAGCCGACGGACTGCTAGGACGGTCACCGCGGCGACGGCCGGCCGGGCGCGCGCACGCGCGCTCCCCTCCCTCCGCCCCCGGCGCCCGAAAAAGATTCCCACCCTCGCCCGCGCCGCCCGCCCCTCCCCCACTTCCGGCGTCTCCTAGCAACGGCGGGGGTAGGGGCCGGGATGCGCGCGGGATTCGGTCGCGCATTTAACCCTTCGGCCACCTCTGGTCGCACGGCTTGAGAAGTACCCCCTGTCTGCCTTTGTTAGCCTGGCGGGAACGCGCTGGCGCCCTCCTCACCCTGGGGCCGAACCCGGTGAGGGGTCATCGTCCTGAGAAATTTCTGAGGCCTTTCTCCGCTCCTCAATGGAGGCCGAAGGAGATCACAGCCTCGACTCTGGGGACTATCCCCTGAGAAAGGTCACACCTCACCAGGGCAGGGATCATGCCAACAAAGCTTCCATGTAGCTTTAAGTGCCACCTGACTTTTCATTTTTCTCATCTTTGACCTCATCCTCTTTGTTAGAAAGTTTCCTAATCCCAATGTCCTGCATTTCTGCTTTTTTCATTTGCCCACCAAAGCTGCTTTCCCTGCCGGAATTACCCCGTTTGTTCTGGTTTGCCCACTTCCCTAGGCCTCAGCTTTTTGTGCTTGCCATTTCAATGGTTTGCCTCCTCATGACCTTTTCTGTCACTTTCTGGTTCTGTCAACTTCTCTATCTTTTCCTAAAAGATTCAGTACTTAAAACTTTAAATCGAGGCGGCGCCTGTGGCTCAGTGGGTAGAGGGTTCAAACCTGGCCCCAGCCAAACTGCAACAAAAAAAATAGCTGGGTGTTGTGGTGGGCACCTATAGTCCCAGCTACTCGGGAGGCTGAGGCAAGAGAATCGCCTAAGCCCCAGAGTTGCTACTGAGGGCGATAAAATGAGACTTTTTTCTAAAACATAAATAAATAAAACTTTGAATCGTTTTTGCTAGTACAGATTTACTTCTTCATATGGCTGTTGCATAGAGAAAAATTTTTGAAAACTGTTAAATACTACAAAAAATTAAGCTATATAATTTTGACCTTGCAGAATTTTAATTCTATTCTTATTCTCCAGATATTGCATCTTTTTTTCTTAAACTTGGCTACCCCACACACTATAATCTTGAAAAGCTAAAACTTCTGACTACCGCTGAGATACTAAGCTATAATGTTTATTTGTCCTGTGGAAAAAGTCAAGGCTGACTCCAGGCAGTACCATAGACATGTGTAGTTTAGAGAAAGACCCACTGTTTAAACTCTTTTTTATTGTATGTATTTATTTTTCTGAGACCAGGGTCTCCTGTATCTCCTTGGTTAAGAGTGCAGTGACCCCATCATAGCTCGCTGCAACCTCAAACTCCTGGCCTCAAGCAATCTCCTGCCTGGGCCTCCCAAAGTGCTAGGATCATGAGTCACCACTACACCTGGCCCATTGTGTCAACTCTTATTCTTATACTGGTGATCTCTTTGCCCTACTACAGTGAATTTTTTTCTTTTTTTTCTTTTTTTTTTAATTTTAGACTTTGAGGAAACTGTAGTTAATCATCCTCATAGCATTCCATTACGAATTTCTGGAGCAAACCCTAATGTTATATTGACTTTATTATATGTACATTTGTAAAACATACAGGTTTTCATTGTAAAACCCAAATTAAAGGATATTGAAAATATTGGTCTAGTCCAACTAGCTTTATTCTTAACCACTTTAAACATCTTCTGTATTAGTGATTCTTTTTTTTTTGAGGCAGAGCCTCAAGGTGTCCCCCTGGGTAGAGTGCCATGGCATCACAGCTCACAGCAACCTTCAACTCGTGGGCTCAAGCGAGTCTCCTGCCTCAGCCTCCCAAGTAGCTGGGACTATAGGCGCCCGCCACAACGCCATTGTTGTTTGTCAGGCCCAGGCTGGATTTGAACCTGCCGCCTTAGGTGTATGTGGCTGGCTAGCGCCTTAGCCACTTGAGCCACAGGCACCGAGCCAGTGATTCTTAAAAGTGAGGAGTTTGTTAAAAATGAAAGTTGTAAGAGCATATCCTAGATCAGGGGTCCTCAAACTTTTTAAATGGGGCCAGTTCACTGTCCCTCAGACCGTTGGAGGGCTGGACTGGGGACCCCGGGACAAGTCCACTGCTAAGCAGGACAGGCAGCAGCGGCAAAAACACCTGGCAGGCCAGATAAATGTCCTAGGCAGGCTGCATGTGGCCCGTGGGCCGTAGTTTAAGGACACCTGTCCTAGATATTCCTTACCTTGAGAGGAGTGATGGAATGGTGGAGTAGTTATTTAAATGACACATTTACTTTGCTTCAGGTATAAGACATGTGAATAATTAAGTGAATAAAACATTGGATCAAACAAACTTTTCTTTCAGACTGAATTTCAATGGATCAAAAAAATGCTGTTGAACTTTAAGAAGCCCTCCAGGTAGGTTAAATGATAGATTCTTCCCCCATATGCTTATTCTCACCTAACCTTCTTTCAAATACTGTTTATCAATTAGCACAATAATCAAATTTCCCTGAATGATGGTTCATCATTCTAGAAGATCCTAGTACAGTTCTCTAATTAATTTGTGATAGCCTCTTTGGACCTTAGTGTCCTTATCTAAAAAAGGTAAATTCAGGAAGCGTGGGTTGGAACCACCTGGAGGCCTTACTAAAACAGAGGATGGGCCCCACCCACAGAGGTACCCCAATATGGTTTGTTGTTGTTGTTGGGCTTTTTTGAGAGATAGTCTCTGTTATCCATGCTGGAGTACAGTGGCACTATCATAGCTCTATTATAGTGAGTGAGATCCTCTGGCCTCAGCCTCCCAAAGTGCCGTAATTACAGGTATGAGCCACCATGCCAGGCCATACCCCAAAATTTCACCAGTGAAGAAACTAAAACTAAGAAATGTTACATGTTTGCTAGGATAGCTAGTAAGTGCACAAACCTAAACTCAAACGTGGGGAAAAAGAAACAAAACATGTTTTAGACACTATTTTTGAGCTCTTTTGTGATTTTCATGTAAATTCAGTTCATAAAATTACACATATCTGCCTCCTCAAGGTCTTCATCATCTTGTCAAAATCCTTAAAATGTAAACTGGAAATTCAGAGCAAAAATGATACTAGACAACAATCTTTTTTTTTTTTTGAGACAAGAGTCTCACTATTTCACCCTCGATACAGTACTGTGGTGTCACTGCTCACTGCAACCTCAAACTCTGGGGCTTAAGCAATTCTCTTGGTCAGCCTCCTAAGTAGCTGGGACTACAGGCGCTCACCACAACGCCTGGCTATTTTTTTTTTATTGTAGTTGTCATTGTTGTTCATCAGGCCTGGGCCAGGCTGGAACCCACCAGCCCTGGTGTATGTGACTGGTGCCACATATACTGAGCTATAGGCGCCAAGCCCTAGAAAACAATCTTAATACGCTATTTTTAGAACTCCACATTATTTTAAAGTTCATTTATAATACAAGGCCAGGTCCAGTGGCTCACACCTATATTCTTAGCATTTTGGGAGGCTGAAATGGGAGGTTCACTAAAAGCCAAGAGTTTGAAAACAGTTGGGCAACATAGTGAGAATTCATCTCTACCAAAAATAGAAAACTTAGCTGGGTGAAGTGGCCGGTAGTCCCACCTACTCAGGAAGCTGAGGCAGGAAGATCACTTGAGTATTGGAGTTTTGAGCTTACAGTGACCTACAGTGATGTCACTGTACTCCAACCCAGGTAACAGAGCAAGACCTTGTCTCAAAAATATAAAATATAGGCCGGGCATGGTGGCTCACACCTGTAATCCCAGCACTCTGGGAGGCCGAGGTGGGTGGACTGCTTGAGGTCATAGGTTCAAGACCAGCTTGAACAAGAGTGAGACCCTGACTTCTAAAAATAGCCAGGCGTTGTGGCAGGTGCCCATAGTGCCAGCTACTCAGGAGGATGAAGCAAGAGAATCGCTTGAGCCCAAGAGTTTGAGGTTGCTGTGATAGGACTCTACCAAGGGCAACAAAGTGAGACTCTGTCTCAAAAAAAAAAAAAAAAAAGTTTTAAAAAGTTAGACAGGCTCGGCGCCTGTGGCTCAATCGGCTAGGGCGCCAGCCACATACACCTAAGGTGGCGGGTTCGAATCCCCAGCCCAGGCCCGCCAAACAACAATGATGGCTGGAACCAAAAAATGGCCGGGCGTTGTGGCGGGCGCCTGTGGTCCCAGCTACTTGGGAGGCTGAGGCAGGGGACTCGCTTGAGCCCAGGATTTGGAGGTTGCTCTGAGCTGTGATGCCATAGCACTCTACCCAGGGGGATAGCTTGTGGCTCTGTCTAAAAAAAAAAAAAAAAAAAAAAAAAAAAAGTTAGACAATGATACAAAAATAACACATACATTCAAGATTTAAACTTTAAAAAATATTGAAATAAAATATAAGAACATTTACACTAGAATGTTTATCATAGCTTAATTTACAATTGCTGAGATGTGGAAACAAGCCAAGTGGCCATCAATCAATCAACAAATGTGGTAAATGTATACCATGGAATACTATTCAGCCATAAAAAAGATGAAGAGTTTACATCTTTTGTGTTTTTTTTTTTTTTTTTTTTTTTTTTTAGATGGAGCCTCAAGGTATCGTATCCCCCTGGGTAGAGTGCCATGGCATCACAGCTCATAGCAACTTCCAACTCCTGGGCTCAAGCGAGTCTCCTGCCTGGGCCTCCCAAGTAGCTGGGACCACAGGCGCCCACCACAACGCCTGGCCGTTTTTTGGTTGCAGCCATCATTGTTGTTTGGGGGGCCCCGGGCTGGGAATTCGAACCCGCCACCTTAGGTGTACGTGGCTGGCGCCTTAGCCGATTGAGCCACAGGCGCTGAGCCTACATCTTTTGTGTTAACTTGGATATACTTGTAGAACATTCACTTTAGTAAAGTATCACAAGAATGGAAAATCAAGCATCCAGAGTATTTAATTCTAATATGAAGCCAGTAGAGGAATACACTCAGATGAGAAAAACCAATGCACACCCTCAGATAGAACCAAAACACTACCACAGAAGAGAAACACCCACACAAAAATCTCAATTTAACTCAATTTAGGGGAGGAGGAGGAGGGAGGAATGGGGGAAAGGGAGATTAGTGTACTCTCATCTAGTTGACACAACGTAATGGTATATGGCACACCTTGGTGAGGGGCACAACTACAACAGGAACCTTACCTAACAAACACAAGCATTGTAACCTAATCATTTGTACCCCCATATTAATCTGAAATTTTAAAAAAGTTGCCAGTGTGTAGATGTGTAAATGACTTTTCCATGTTGATGTTTTTGATCTACAACCTTACTAGGTGGGCTTACTATAACCTTTTTTTTTAATTGCTATAACCTTTAGGGTTTTTTATATACAAGAGTACCTCATATGCAAACATAATTTTATTCCTCCATTTCTAATCTGAATGCCTTTTATTCTCACCTAATTGCTTGGCTTGATCTTTTAGTACTATGTTGAATAACATGGTCAGATAAGGCTTCCTTGTCTTGTTCCTGATAGTAGAGGAAACATTGTTAATTGTTATTGAGTATAATGGTATCTGAGGACTTGTTTACCTTAGTATGTTGAGATCATACTTTTGAGTGTATACCATTTTGAATTTTTAACCATGAAAATATGTTTAATTTTGTCAAATGCTTTTAATATAACTTTTTATTTGAGACAGAGCCTCAAGCTGTCCCCCTGGGCAGAGTGCCATGGCATCACAGCTCACAGCAACCTCCAACTCCTGGGCTCAAGCGAGTCTCCTGCCTCAGTCTCCCAAATAGCTGGGACCACAGGTACCCACCACAACACCCGGCTATTTTTTTTGGTTGCAGCCATCATTGTTGTTTGGCAGCCTTGGCTGGATTTGAACCCGCCACCTTAGGTGAATGTGGCTGGTGCCTTAGCCACTTGAGTCACAGGTGCCGAACCTTAATATAACTTTTGAGATAATTAAAAAATAATAATAATAAAAGAAAATATAGGTAAATATATAAAATTGGAATGGAGATGGTCTTTCTAAATTGTATTCAAAAAATAAAAGTTTTAAACTTCTGTATAATTGTAGATAGCACAAGCAGTTTTAAAAATATCAGGAAAAGGCTCGACGCCTGTGGCTCAAGCAGCTAAGGCGCCAGCCACATACACCTGAGCAGGCGGGTTCGAATCTAGCCTGGGCCCCAAAACAACAATGATGGCTGCAACCAAAAAATAGCTGGCATTGTAGCAGGTGCCTGTAATCCTAGCTACTTGGGAGGCTAAGGCAGGAGAATCGCTTGAGCCCAGGAGTTGGAGGTTGCTGTGAGCTGTTATACTATGGTACTCTACCCAGGGTGACAGCTTGAGGCTCTGTCTCAAAAAAAAAAAAAATCAGGAAAATATGATCTTTATGATAAACAGTTAATATTTCTTTTTTTTTAAGAGACAAAGTTTTACTTTGTCACCCTCAGTACAGTGCTGTTATGTCACAGCTCGCAGCAACCTCCAGCTTTTGGGCTTAGGTGATTCTCTTGCCTCAGCCTTCCAAGTAGCTGGGACTACAGGCACCTGCCACAACACCTGGCTACTTTTTTGTTGCAGTGTGGCCAGGGCCAGGTTTGAACCCCCCACCCTGGGTATATGGGGCCAGCACCCTACTCACTGAGCCACAGGCGCCACCCAACAATTAATACATTTTTTTTTTGAGACAGAGTCTCTGTCACCCTTGATAGAGTGCTGTGACAACACAGCTCAAAACAACCTCAAACTCTTGGGCTGAAGCAATTCTCTTGCCTCATCCTCCCAAGTAGCTGGGACTATAGGTGGCCGCCACAAATTATTCTCAATATGTAAAGAATATTTGGAATAATAAGACAAATACTTAATGGAGAAAATAACATGAACAGAAACCCTTATAAAATAGGAAATATAAACCATCAGTAAACATGACCTAAGAAGGTTCAGTATACCAATAATCAAAAGAAATGCAGGCTCGGCACCTGTGGCTCAAGTGGCTAAGGCACCAGCCACATACACCTAAGGTGGCGGGTTCGAATCCAGCCAAGGCCCACTAAACAACAATGACAGCTGCAACCAAAAAACAGCTGGGTGTTGTGGCGGGCACCTGTGGTCCCAGCTACTTGGGAGGCAGAGGCAGGAGAATTGCTTGAGCCCAGGAGTTAGAGGTTGCTGTGAGCTGTGATGCCATGGCACTCTGCCCAGGGGGACAGCTTGAGGCTCTGTCTCAAAAAAAAAAAAAAAAAGAAAGAAAGAAGTGCAAATAAAATACATAATGATAATACTTAACTATCCAACTGATAATGATTATAAAGAATGACAATACCAACCATATGATTTGTTATGGTAAATAATTCCATGCTTAATCATACCATACCCACAGAGCCATGGGCACTGCCCTCAAAAGCAATTTGTAGGGCTCGGCACCTGTGGCTCAAGCAGCTAAGACACCAGCCACATACACCTGAGCTGGCAGGTTCGAATCCAGCCTGGGCCCGCCAAACAACAGTGACCGCTGCAACAAAAAAATAGCTGGGTGTTATGTCAGGCACCTGTAGTCCCAGCTACTTGGGAGACGGAGGCAGAATCGCTTGAGCCCAGGAGTTGGAGGTTGCTATGAGCTATGATGTCATAGCACTCTACCCAGGGCAACAGCTTGAGGCTCTGTCTCAAAAAAAAAACAATTTGTAAATGCATCATGTATACATGTATATGTAAATTTGAATAATGGGATTGTGGGGGGGTTTGGTTTTGCTCATCTTAATTTTTCTAAAATGAACATGGATTATTTCTCTACAAGTCCAGTAAGACTTTTGCCTCCCAGAATCAGAAAGGATACTCTTATTAACATGGCCAAAGATGACTTTTTTAAAACAATTTTATCATCAGCTTGATTAAAAGTATTAAAATCTCCTAGATTTTTTACATATTAATCCAGTCTCATCAAGTATAGTTGATTTTTTAAATCTAATTGCAGTTCTTTATATTTATTTCCAATAAGTTATACCACGACTATGTCCCCAATTCAAATCCCATTGCCATCTCTTGAAATAAATAATATGGCTTCACACTACTTACAGACAGGTTCAGGACCAACTTTGGGCTCATTGGGGCCTTTAGTAAGAATGTTGAAAAAGTCAAGACCCAGATGGGAGCCTAATGGCTTGCCCCTCTGAGCCTTACTTGGTTGTCCAGAGTCATTACCAACAGACCTTAAATTTGGCAAATTGTGAATATCCCTTAAAGGATTCACATTATCCCACATTTCATTTCATCTTAGCCAAAAAAGTCTAGTGAGAAACTGTCAAATTCTTCACCTGAAATGAAGATACACTGTGTCTGCGAAGCACCCTCAATGTAGGTCACCCTAGTAATTCTATCTTTAAAGGAAGAAATTAAGGTAAAATACATAGTAAGTACAATTCCTTTTTTTTTTTTTTTTTTTTGGCCGGGGCTGGGTTTGAACCTGCCACCTCGGGCATATGCAAGTGCCCTACCCTTTTGGACCACAGGCACGGCTCTGTAAGTACAATTCCTTTTTTTTTTTTTTGAGACAGAGCCTCAAGCTATCCCCCTGGGTAGAGTGCCATGGCATCACAGCTCATAACAACCTCCAACTCCTGGGCTCAAGCAAGTCTCCTGCCTCCGCCTCCCAAGTAGCTGGGATCACAGGTGCCCGCCACAACGCCCGGCTATTTTTTGGTTTCAGCCATCATTGTTGTTTGGCGGGCCCAGGCTGGGGATTCGAACCCGCCACCTTAGGTATATGTGGCTGGCGCCTTAGCCGATTGAGCCACAGGCGCCGAGCCATAAGTACAATTCCTAATAGTAGTGGCTCTAAATAAATAAATGTTGCTTAACTAGATTGTTTACATTGCTTATCTTTACAACTTCTAGAAAACATACTCATTCACTCCAGACTGGTCTCTTTTTTTTTTTTTGAGACAGAGTCTCAAGCTATCCCCCTGGGTAGAGGGCTGTGGCATCACAGCTCACAGCAACCTCCAATTCCTGGGCTCAAGCGAGTCTCCCGCCTCAGCCTCCCAAGTAGCTGGGACCACAGGCGCCCGCCACAACGCCCGGCCATTTTTTTGGTTGCAGCCATCATTGTTGTTTGGCGGGCCCGGGCTGGGAATTCGAACCCGCCACCTTAGTTGTATGTGGCTGGCACCTTAGCCGATTGAGCCACAGGCGCCAAGCCACTCCAGACTTATCTCTTACATTCTTTCATGTGTATCACTGACATGTTAATTAATCTTTAATCTTGCTTTTCATCATTATTCTTTTGCTTTAAAAATGTTCAGTTTCCCTGTTACATAACATTAACCTTTTAGCTTCAGTGTCCCTGACGTTAGAGTATTAATAAATGTTTAACGTTATTTTACTGATATTCTCATGTTTAAAAAACATTTTATATACATATATATAAGATTTCTTAGAGAATAACATATATAGTACCTACAGAATAAGACAGCCTATTCCATATCTCCACATGGTAGATGTTGCAATACTTACTGTCTTTCTGGTTTTACATTAAATGCCTGGAAGCTATTATATAAGTATGTCTTTCTTTCTCACGTAGATACTTTGCTGTGAGAAAAACTGCGTAACTAGTTTTTTGATTGCTGTATGATTATATTGGGCAATACCAAATTGGATGTTTTTGTATATATTTCAATAAAATGTAACAGAATAGCTTTTTATGCAATTATCTGTTAGATGTTACATAGTACTAAGAAGAAATGCCAAGCAGAGTTTTTCAGTAACCATGTCAGTTAACAATGATATGGTTCTCATCTCACCCTCACAAACAAGAAAAGTCTTGATATTTATCAGTGTATTTATAGAAATTCTGGGATTTAATTAGATTTAAGACTATCTGCACAGAAATTTTAATACCAAGTACTTATAATTTGAACATATTGAATCTTTGAAATAGGGCGGCTCTATATACTGGAGGTGGTAGGCTCAAACCTGGCCCCAGCCAAAAAATGAAAAAATCTTTGAAACAAAGTTTCTTTGTGTGATCAGAAGAAAAATGACTGGTATCTGAGATTTACATTTTATTTTTTTGAGACAGAGTCTCACTACTTTGCCCTGCGTGGAGTGCCCCACTGTCACAGCTCACAGCAACCTCAAACTCTTGGGCTTAAATAATTCTCTTGCCTCAACCTCCCAAGTAGCTGGGACTACAGGTGCCCACCACAACGCCGGGCTATTTTTTTTTTTTTTTGTAGTTGTCATTGTTGTTTGGCAGGCCTGGGCCAGGTTTGAACTTGCCAGCTCTGGTATATGTATGTGGCTGGCGCCCTAACCACTGAGCTACAGGTGCCGAGCCTTTTTTTGTTTTTTAGTTTTTTTATTGTTTTTGTTTTTGTTTTCAGGGTAACAAAGAAAGATTTTATTTAGGAAGAACAAAAAGAAGTTTAGATACTTTCAAAGAAAGAAATGAATACCTCTCGTAGAGGAGAAAAGGTGAGAGAGACTGAGAAACCAGATTTATATTTTTAGACAAGCTTTATCATCTAAAACTTTGGTTGCCATTTTAAGGATATTTATTTAATGGTTAAAAATATACCAAATTGGGCTCAGCGCCTGTGGCTCAAGGGGCTAAGGTGTCAGCCACATACACCTAAGGTGGCAGGTTTGAATCCAGCCCGGGCCGCCAAAAAACAATGACGGCTGCAACCAAAAAATAGCCAGGCGTTGTGGCGGGCATCTGTGGTCCCAGCTACTTGGGAGGCTGAGGTAGGAGACTCGCTTGAGCCCAGGAGTTGAAGGTTGCTGTGAGCTGTGATGCCACAGCCCTCTACCCAGGGGGACAGCCTGAGGCTCTGTCTCAAATAAATATATATATATATATACCAAACTGACTGGGCCCAGTGGCTCACAACTGTAAATCCCAGTACTTTGATAGGCCAAAGTGGGAGCATCACTTGAGGACAGGAGTTTGAGACCAGCTTAGGCAATATAATGAGACCCCCATCTCTACAAAAAATAGAAAAATTAGCTGGGCATGGTTGTGTGAGCCTATACTCCCAGCTACCTGGGAGGCTGAGGCAGGAAGATTACTTGAACCCAGGAATTCCAGGTTATATGGAGCTATGATCAGGCCACTAAACTTCAGCCTGGGAAAATTTGTCTCTTAAAAAAAGGTGCCAAATAACTAAAAAAGAAAATAAAGGAAAAAGAAAACCATGCCATACATCTGTGCAATATAGCATTCCATGCTTTATAGCTGTGTGAATACAAATTTTAAGAAATAAGTTTTAAAGTGCTGGAAAGAATATACATCCTCCAAAATTAATTTGATGGGGGCCAGGCTAGGTGGCTCACACTAGTAATCCCAGCACTCTGGGAGGCCATGGCAGGTGTATTGCCAGAGCTCAGGAGTTCGAGACCAACCTGAACAAGAGTGAGACCCTGTCTCTAAAAAATAGTTGGGCATTATGGCAGGAGCTTGTAGTCCCAGCTACTTGGGAAGCTGAGGCAAGAGAATCACTTGAGCCTAAAAGTGAGGTTGCTGTGAGCTATGACATCACGACACTCAATCCTAGGGCAACTGAGTGAAACTCTGTCTCAAAGAAAAATTAATTTGTAAAAAATATATATATATATATTATTTTCTGGGCAATAGAACCAATCATGTATTTCCTAATATCTGAATATTTTCCTGTAAGATGTAGAATAGACAGGCTCGGCGCCTGTGGCTCAATCGGCTAGGGCGCCAGCCATGTACACCTAAGGTGGCGGGTTCGAATCCCCAGCCTGGGCCCACCAAACAACAATGATGGCTGCAACCAAAAAATGGCCGGGCGTTGTGGCGGGCGCCTGTAGTCCCAGCTACTTGGGAGGCGGAGGCAGGGGACTCGCTTGAGCCCAGGAGTTGGAGG
>CAUYQV010042818.1:0-15752 GCA_963574575.1 Galagoides demidoff | reverse complement strand
TTTAAAATATTTGAATTATGAGAATAAATACTATCTTCATATTTTCTTTAATCTTTTTTGGAAATTTAGATAAAATAGTAATATTTTATTTCACTTAAAGTGAAATACCAATACTAACACTAATAAAAATAATGCGAATGTTAATTACAGCCAATTTTAATGGACTTGGTAGCTGGTATTATATTATTTGTATAGTTGATCATATATATTATGTAACATGTAATATTATGCAAATACATCTATTTGAAGAGGCTTAAATATAAGCCTCCATAAACCTACGATCCCTATTTTACAAGTGAAAAAACTAAAGGTTAAGAACTCTAGAAAAAAAAAAAAATCCAAGTCACATACCTCTAAGTGGAGTATGACTCTAAGTCTGATATTAATAAGGTGACCAGACGTCCCACTTTTGGCAGGACAGTCCTGATTTTTAACAATTTGTCCCACATCCTGCAGTGTTTTAAAAAAAAGTCCCGATTTTTGGAAAGAATACATGACAAGCTAGGGAACGGTGGGCGAACAGGAAGGGAATAGACAGTTTTCGGCTGCCATATGGCTATTTTGCCAGGGTATGATTTTTATATTATTTTTGTTAATTTTATAATGTTAAACTTTAATAATAACAAATAATTGTTGAGAACTGATTATCGAGAACTGCTTATCAAAGTTCGCATTGTTGATCAGTTGTTAGAATTCGACATTTTTTGGCATTGGCAACCATGAAAACATTTTGTAACTATCTCTCAGATGATACACATCGTACTGTGTACTAGTGCTAGTTAAACAAGTGATGTCAACAAACCAGCTATTCAGATAATTTAGGTAAATTATTTATTTATTTATTTCATGAATTTAGCAGACAGTACTCGTATTATTTATATTTTATAGTGGCAGCAAAAAGTCTAGTCCAGGCCTTGAAAGTGACACTTAACGACTTATGAGGTATCATTATTAAAAAAATATATTAACATAGTAATAAAAAATATATATTAATAAGGAAAAGGTTAAATCTTGGGCATCAGCAAAAATCACAATAGGGAACAAATGTTTAGGAATATTTCATCATTATAAAACCATGTTCCATACAATAATGCACTAAAAACTGTGGGATATGCACTGTCTTTCCAGGAACTAATGCTGCGACTGAACATGTTTTTTTCTATGGTAAATAAAGTGTGGACATCAGAAAAATCACAATTAAGTGTTGAGACTTTGAAAGCCATTTTATGTGTGAAATATAATTTAACAAATTCTTGTGAAAAATTTAATGACCTTTTAAACAACAATAATCTACTAAAAAAAATTCACTCAAATGAGAAATATGCCAAAGAATAAAATAATACATAATTTTTTTAATGTATATTTGTAAATTGTACTTATGTTGAAATTTTAAAAAATATATTACAATACTATTTTTGTGTTCTATGAAAATTTTTGTTGCTCCATATAGACCAAATTTTTAATTAAGAACCCCCACCCCCTCCGTCAATGGTGTCCCGCTTTACCAATGTTAAAATCTGGTCACCTTAGATATTAACATAGCACAGTCTAAGATAAAACATACATTCTCTTGCTTCTAGCCCAAGCTGGCCATCTTCCTAAGCACTAATTACATTCCTGGGAAGAATTAGTGAAAACTTTAAGGCAGGAGTCTTCAGACTTTTTAAACAGGTGGCCAGTTCACTGCCCCTCAGACCATTGGAGGGCCAGACTGTGGGCCCAGGACGAGTCAGCTGCTAAGCAGGACAGGCAGTGGTGGCAAAAACACCTGGTGGACAGGATAAATGTCCTAGGTGGGCTGCATATGGCCCATGGGCCGTAGTTTGAGGATACCTGCTTTAGGGCTTCTCAAAAATAAGGCAGACAATAGCTCATGTGTGAGTCCAGGAGCTTAAGGTCAACATAGGCAGCACAGCAAGACCTCCATTTCTACAACATACAAAATATATAAATAAATAAGGTAATATATGTTATTTAAAAATCAGATATTAGAAAATAAAACTGTGATTTTAGCAGTGAGCCATTTACATAATTCCTTTCAGAATTACAGGGATGGCAACAGGTGGAAGAAAACTTTGGAACATCCGTCCATCAAATAGCACTTTACCTCCTGGAACTTTGTAGACTTTCCCTGATCTCATTGTAAACTAAAGGTAGGCCTGACATGCATTGCAGAACTATTTGCATGGAGACAAATAGGATTTTGCAGGTTAATTGTCTCCTTTAATTTTACATATTAAAAAAATGGACACAGAGAGGTTAACAAAAAAATGCTATGATCAGAGAGCAAAGGTATTGACTGGTAGAACTAGAAGCAAAATCCAGATCTCCACAGTGCTGTAAGCAACGGCGCTGAGTATCACTCAGTCATTATTACTGGTAGCTAGAGTTATTTTATATTTAGAAGTTCTAGGAAGTAAAGGTTTATTACCTAAACAAAAGAGATCTGTCCTTTACTGGGGAAGAGAACCTTAATGAGTTCCCCTTAAGGAGGTGATCACTAAAGCAAAGGATTAACATATATTAACCTAAACTGTCTCTTCAAAAGTCATGTAGTCAATTACTAACATCAGCAGCCTGTTCCAGAGCACCTACGGATCAGGAAGAGCAGAAAAAAAATGCTTATTCTCTGTCTGGATTCACGTCCAGGGAGAACTAGAATCACCTGGGTACTCCATTTGCCTATTGCCCAGACAACCACAGAACATGTGGTCACTCAAGCAGGAGAAGTATTGGGATTGACACTAACATCAGACTTCCTACATTAGGAGAGGAACTTACAGAATGCTCCTTCCTGTGCATCTAATTGGCTTTTAAATGATGGTTCTATTACTGCTTATTTTCCAGTGTAATAAGTGGCAACTTAGCTTTTTGGCTTCAATATTTTTTACATTAAATCTTGTCAGTTCACCTACATAAAATAGTTAAGAATTGCTTAACAATCAAATCTAGTTATTAACTGCAGGTAAAAGGGCATGAAAAACTGAGCGGGTAATTAAATGGGGAGAGGGGATTTGTTGTCAGTTACAAAGGACTTCTGATTATGGCTGTTCATTTTACCAGCGTGTAATTTGGACAAATTATTTATCCTTTCCTGAAATGAGAGCTGTAAGGCCTAGTATTGATTGTGGTCAAGACAAAGAAAGGTAAGTCATATAGGTAAAGCCCACAAAGAGCATCACAGAATCAATGGTAGTTCACTTTCCCATGACTCTTTTTGATCTTTGATCTGAAACTTGTAAGACTCAATGGCCTTGCTCTTGAACAAGATATGATTATGATGATCTTTGTTGAACCAAATTCAGATACTGCTTTGAAAGGAAGGTAAGAGGTTATCTGATGGATTTAGATAAAATTCCAAAACATTCGATTCTTTGCCACACACTGAACAACTAGTTTCATGTGAAAGTCCCAATGCTCTCACGCCTAGTCTTTCAGCCAGCCACACGAGAATTATGTGATAGCTCTGCTCCTGCTTTGCTATTTTTGGGGGGGGGGGCGTTAGGCAAAAGTTCTCCTATGACCTTTGTGGAGTACTCCTAGTAAAAAATTTTCATAAATCTTTTATAGAAGTATTAGAAAATTCAATTTGACAAAAATATTGGCTACTCATTAAGTATAAAGTACTGTGCTGACACGGGAAAGGAAAGATGGGTAAATTATGCTTTTATCCCTTTCTTAGGGACTTCATAATCAGACAAGTATACTACCAACTAAAAGGGTAGCTTGCTTGCACTTTATAAAATTTATCAGGAATGCAGGAAATTATTTTTAAAATGTGATTTGGGTGAAAAGGCTGACGGAGAATATTGTAACCTTATTTTTATGAAAATATTTTATGGAGGCACAATTCGTTTGCTCTCTGGCTTTCAAAATAATCTAGGTTATGATTGCAGGGAAAGTCATTAAAAACACCTTATTACACGCTGTGAAGTCCAATAGCAGAGGGAACTGTGAGTCACTCAAACTGGTACAAATGACGAATCCAGGGAAGTAGTTCTCAATGGCAGTTTATAATCAATCATAGTCAATGAATCTATGAGTAAGTGGCACACCAGCCAAAGAACAGAATATGAATGGAGTCTTTTAGGCTAATTTGGATATAACACAACGTTTAAATAAGTGTTATGAAGCTCAGAGAAAAACAAATGGTATAAACCCTACTTTATCCTTCTAAAATAGGCAGGAAATTGTGCCAAATAAAAGTTATAACTGCTGAGCTTTGTTTAGCAATGTGATGGAGCTAAAATAAACTCTTAGGTAGTCCTGATGTCACGCCAGAAAATAACAATAAGAGACCCAATTTGTCAACATTTTACTAATGGTGTTTAAACAACATGGCAGGTGAAATGATTTAAAAAGCGTAATCCCATTTAAATTGCATTTATTGTTTTTGTCTGAAATATATTCAATTATACTACAAAGAAAGCATTCACTACCTAATAAACACATGTAGAAATCCTACTGCGTACACAGTACTGGGCTTGATGATGCAGAAATAAAAACTAAATCAACTCCACCACCCTTTAGAACACAAAGAACAAAGTACGGAGTGTGAGATACAAAGAAAACAGAATCTAAAAATTCTGTGGAATCTATAAATTCCTACTTTAAAGAGTAAAAATTGATGAAAATAATACTAGTCTGAATGCTGTACAGACTGCAAAGACTTTCACATGTATATCTTCCAGAATCCCTGCCTGACAAATAGGTCTCCTCAGCTCCTGGTCTAAATCGTTTCCATTAAAATAGCCTATTATGCCACTCCTTACAGACATGTATTTTATTTTTATAATGCTGGTACTAAAATAAGGAAGTAGGATGAAAATATAGGGTCATTTAAACGATGTTGGTTCTTAGAATTGATGTGAGTTTTAATTAAACAAGCAGACAGAAGAATACATGAACAACCCTATGCTGGGGAGCGGGGGGAGGGGGAGGGAAGCTTTAGAAAGGATAAATTTTCCTATTTAGGATTATAAAGAGCTGGTGGTTTAAAAGAGGTCACATTTTCCAAGAATGAACAGAAGATTTAGTTCTTAAAAGTTTTTAATTTTTGGTTCGGAGAAAAGCATGAAATAAAATCACAGAAATATGCAAAGAAGTGGTGGCATCTTCACTTCATGTTTTTAAAGCAATGCATGTCCTTTCTGATTTACCAAGGGACCTAGCTGCCAACCAGACTCTTTGTAACACAAGCCGTAAGAACTTGGCTTTGATTAGAAAGGCTTTCTAACTGACAGCACATCAATGGGAGGGTCTCCATGTAATTATCAGATGCTATTTTTTGTTTGTTTATCTTTGGGTGTTATAAAAGCATAAAGAAAATGTGAATCCTGACTTTCAAGGGTGGCAAAGTCTAATTGTTTCACTTTGGAAAGTTATATCATAATAGATTTGGTATCAGAGAAAGAGCTCCTGCACAGGCTATCTGTGAAGTTGAAAAATCTTGACAAATCCCTTCAGATTTTTCAAGAGGAAATTCACATTAATTATTTTGAAATTTTCCCTTTAATAAGGAGAGTGGCAAGAGTTTGTCAGGTAAAGTAAAAGCATTTCTTCTTATTATTATTATTTTGCAGTTTTTGGCTGGGGCCGGGTTTACTGCCACCTCCAGCATGTGTGGCTGGTGCCTACTCCTTTGAGCCACAGGCACCACCCGTATTTCTTATTTTTTAAATCTCTTAAAACTTGGTACTATTAACTTTTTTATTTAAAAATGTACTGTTACCTAACTTCATAATTTTGAACATACAAATCAAATATGCTATAAATATCACTATGAAACAGAATAACCAGTAAAAAGAAAAGATTTTGAAAAAAATGAAAATAAAAACACACAGCAAGGTAAGGGAACCTCTAATTCGGGAGTCACTGTTTATTTAAGACAAAATTTAATGTCAACAAAAAAATTAATTTTGTATAGAAGGACAAATTAAAAAGTAAAGTATATCAAATATTGTTGTATACTTTATTTAATTTTTAATAATCTCATGATCTGGGGCGGTGCCTGTGGCTCAAAGGAGTAGGGCACTGGCCCTATATACCACAGGTGGCAGGTTTAAACCTGACCCTGGTAAAAAAACTGCAACAACAACAAAAAAACACACTCATGATATTTTGGAAATAAATTAACTTTCTAATAATTTAAATGTTAAAGTGTGAAAATGGTGCATGCTGTATTTAATGAGACTGAAACTGCATATTAATTACCATATTAAAGACCAAACAATTTAGAAGTAAAGAAAACTGTTTAATTTTTATTAACTCAGTGTTTTTCAAATTTATTTGGTCATATAGGTCATCTTTAGAAAAAATTATTTAAACCTTTTATCCTCTGGAATACAGTTTTAATGGAATGAACATCATTTCTCAAAAGATACTTCTCTGGTTCAAATTTTTTTTTTTTTTCTGGTTCAAATTTATCTTGCTTCTACTCAATTTTAACCTTTTCCCCCAATACAAATCACTGGAAATGCATTCAAAGCAGGCCTGGTAGAATCTTCTTCAGAATCCACCTTTGCTCTTTCGAGTTAACAATACTAGATACTTTCCCTGATCTTCCATCACCACTGTCACTGCTGTTAGCCATGGCAATTTTAACAGCCTTGGGGTTGCTAAGGTGATATATTGAACATTTACCACCATGATTTGCATGTTGCAAATAAAAAAAACAAACAATCTTTCAAAATAGTGTTGTGAAACCCACATAGCCAGTGTTAATGGATGCTCAATAATTATTGGCCAACTTTTGAAATCCTAGGTGTGAACTCAAATTTTTCAGCAACTGGGAAGGACTGAACTATACAGGGTATCCCAAAAGCCTCCACACATAGGAAAAACTATCCAACTCACATAATAGCAGGTAATTTTGGAACACGCTCATCATGAAGCCCTACATGGATATGGAAAGAGGTGACCAACATGTTGACAATATTTCACAAAAATTTTATGAATATTTTGTAAGTAAAGATATATTTAGCTACAATTTTCCATTTTCACTATATATGGTAACATATAGGATACTCTGTATTATAATGGTGACTCTTAGAAATGTTTATTCTCTTTCAACTATCAGCTTAGAATTAGAATAGAGATCTATTTCTACTAGTTGAAACCTTTACATGAGTAGGATGATAGATCAATAATAAACTTTGGAGGCACAGGAATAATTATTTTTCCACGTAATTTATAATCTAGATGCCATATCTAAAAGTAGAGTCACACTGTGAAAATTCAATTTGAAATCAAAATCTAGTCTACCATTTATGTTCAACATTGTCAACAAGTGGTATGGGCATGGTAATTGACCCCTGTAATCCCAGTGCTTTGGGAGGCAAAGGTGATGGGATCACTTGAGGCCAAGAGTACAAGATCAGCCGGGGCAACGTAATAGGATCTTGTCTCTATAAAAAATAAAAAGAAAATTAGCCAGGCATGGTGGTCTCTATTTCTAATCCTAGCTATTCTGGAGTTTGAGGCTCCCAAGAATTCAAGGTTATAATTAGTTATAACTACATCACTGAACTCCATCCTGGGTGACAGAGTGAGACCCTGTCTTAAAAAAAAAAAATTTAAAATAAAATTATGAATAAGTAGACATACTTCTTACAATAATTGTGATGTGTTATTTCTATCATCACAGAATAAAAATTAAAGAACTTTTTAATAAATAGAGGAAATGCAGTTTTAAAATGTAAACATCTAGCTTCTTTCCTAGGAAATTACTTGATTAATCAATAATTTTTCTAAGCTTGAAGGACTGATAATAGCATTAAAGGAAAACCATTTGTTCACTCTCCATAGATGAGCCAAGGAATGAAGCTTTGACTAAGCAAGTAACTGAAAGTATGCTATCCTCCTTAAGTGATGGTTTCAGGAAAGGGATTATGACAATGTTTTAGAAAGCCCTGAGAAAAAAATCTATATTAACATATGACAGACATGATGCTGGAACGGTGGCTGCCATCTTGAATTTTTTCTCACAGAAGAAGACCTAATGAGAACAGAATAAAAGAGAAAAAGAACCTAAGTTCATAATGATATTATGAAGGTATTAGATTATCCAACCATGGAAAATCCTGTGTTCAAAGGATTTTTTTATCTCCTTGTTTTGTGAGATAAAAAATAACTCATTAATGTTACCTATAATTGAGCTTTTTTTACTTGTACCTGAAATCATCCCAACTAAAAAACAAGCTAAGGACCACATCTATACAACTATCTTTAAAAGTATAAAATACAGTTTACAGTATAGTGTTAACTAGTGAAAATCATGAAAATAATTTAAGTAATTCCAAATTATACCAATAGTTTATTATAGCCCCATTTAGGATATAGCTACAATATGTTCAGTACTAGTTTGGACACTTTTAAAAAAATTAAAAATGTGTAATTAATGAGGTAAAAACACGTTCAAAGTACTTCACACGCACCATGCATAAATAAAGGAATATGAGGCATATACACAAATTATATTTGCTCATCAAAGGAGTTTTTTTTTTGTTGTTGTTAATTACCACATTCCTTTTAATTTCAAGGTACCTGAATGAAAGAGATGCTGTGAGGGACTATCACATACAAGCAGGTGATATAGTTTCTTCTGGAAAGAAACACAGTAGATTAAATATATCTACACAGTAGATTAAATATATGCTTCATTCATTTATGATACAAACGAGAAACAAGGGAAGGACAAATTGATAGGGACTGAAACTTTTAATAGATAAAGTGGGTCTGCAGAAAATATTTACACTGAAGCATATAGAGCTTAAAGAATTGAAATTATGGAAAAGGAGAAAAGAAAGGTGTGGACTGTGATAAAAAACTTTAACATAGGGGAAAGTTTTATGGAATTCTTATAACAGAAAAAAAGAAAAAATAGAATAGAATCAACATTTTAAAAAATATTGGCCAATAATTTTCTAAAACTGACAAAAGGTATCAAGCCAGAGTGTTGTTAGAACATGGTGAAATAGTAAGCTCCCAACTCTCCTTCTGCCCATGGAGCCCCAAATAAACATCCATCCAGGAATCAGTTCCCTCTGAGAGAAAGTCAGAGTCCAACTCAAAGACTCCTACCAACTGGGCAACTGGAAAAACACCTATATGAAATGGGTAGAAAAAGCCAAGGTAGACTTAGACAAAGACCCACCCCAGGCACTGCACCATAAAATTGGGAAAGAAATCTTCAACACTCAGTTTTTCCCTGTGAAGAGGAGGGTCTGAACCCCACACATAGGGCCCTAACCCTAAGTGTTCCAATGGTTTCACTTTTAATTCACCAACCACAGGAGTGGAAGAAATTAGACACACAGGTATCTTTCTAGACCTTAGGGGGGAAAGTGGTGGTTTTATACAGATACATAAAACCTTCCAGGAACTACATTCCCCTGAGAGCAGTGCAGAGAAAGGGCTTAAAAACAAAACAGCAAGGCATTCTGTTCCTACCATCCCTGTGTCAACAAGGAATTTACAAAACACAGCACCAGCTAGCCTGGTTTCTGGCTAACTTACATTAGGGAGTAAAAGGGACAATTAATACACTGCTGCCAGCCTAGTAAGAGTCTGCACCCCAAATCTCACAACATCTACCTAAGAGCAGTCTCATCCTAATCTTCTACCTCTGGGAGCAGAATGGACAGACACAAGACTAGGTCATAGGAGAAACAATGCATTTAAAAACTGGAACACAAGCACCTCTAGGGACTTCATTCCTACAGAGCAGTGCAAAAATATAGCTTACAAAACACACCCACTGTTTTCCTCCACAAGGGGTTTAAGAAACCTCTCAGCTCAGTCCAAGAATCTCTTTGGAAGCTACACAGTTCCTTCTAAAGCTTGGGGCAATCTAGTACTCTAGGGAACCATAGTCCACCAAGGACGCAAAATAACATCTCGGCAGCTGACTCACTCACACAAACATCAACCAGTAACTGGGAGAACAATGATATAGCTCTTCAAATGTCTCCCAACTCAAGTAAACAACTGTGGCTGATGTATACTCATAAGTATGATCCTCCATCACCGAGAGTAAGCTGGGGGACCTAACTTACTACACTCTGTTTAGAAGAAGAGAAGACAGCAAGTCAGGGATAACTCAAGAGGTTCATTAAACCTACCAGAACAACACGCAGGCAACTCAGGACCAGCACTCTTCTCTCTGCCACAGTCAGGGACCTATCACTGGAGCATCAGAGACAAGCCCACAAGCTGGCTCCAACATCCCTGGATCTTAATAGTGTCCAAATAAGGAAGAACCAGTAGAAAAACTCAGAAAATGTGAAAAATTAAAGTGAAAGGTCACCTTGTAACAAAAACAATAACTCATTACTAATGGATATCAACCTAAAAGAAAAGATTAAAATAACAAAGAATTTTGAACATGGGTTGTAACTAAGTGCATGGAAATACAAAGACGGTTGAAACCTAACAGAAAGAAGCCACAAAGACAGTGGAGGGAATGACTAAAGAAATTGAAATATCAAAGAAAAACTAAATAGAACTTCTAGAAATAAAAAATCCCTTCAAGGAATTACAAAGCACAACGGAAAGCTTTAAGAACAGGCTGGATCAGGCAGAGAAAAGAACCTCAGAATTTGAAGATAAAACCTTTGTACTAAACAGGTCAATCAAAGAGAAAGAAAGGAAGGAACAAAGCCCACAACAAAGTAGGACTATGGACTATGTAAAGGTGCCAAACACAAGAATCTTAGGTATCCCTGAGGGCAAAGAAGAAAATTCACAAGGGTTGGATAATTTATTTGAGGGAATTATTAAGGACAATTCCCCAGGCCTTACTAGAAATCTAGATATCCAGGTACAAGAACCACATACACGGGACTCTTGGGAAATTTCATCATAAAGAGGCAGTCACCATGACACACAAAGATTAGACTGGCCAAAGGAAATATGAATGAGATACTCCTGTGAGCAGTAAGGAAAACCAAGAGATAACTTACAAAGCAAAACAGATCAGACTAACTGCAGACTTCTCAACTGAAGCCCTACAAACCAGAAGGGAGCCAGGATCTAGCCTCAGCCTCTGAAAACAGTATAGTGTCCAGCCTAGAATCTTTATTCTGCAAAACTAAGTTTCTTATGTAATGGGGAAATAAAGATTTTTCTTAGACAAGCAATTGCTAAGGGAATTAGTGAAGACTAGTTGTGCCCTGCAGGAAGTATTCAGACCTGGATTATACAATGATCAGCACAACAGGCAATGACCAGTGTAAAACCATCCAAAAGCTAAAAGTCAGCGCCCAGATATCACAACATTTCAAGAGGTAAAACAAAGTAATTAGGATCTACATAATAGGATGAACAGAAACCTACCACACATATCAATACATCAATAAATGTGAATGACATGAACTCTCCACTGAAGAGACACAGGCTACCTGAATGGATAAAAAAAAATTACAAGCCAAATATTTGCTATCTCCAAGAAAAACATTTAACCCACAAAAACTTATGTAGACTTAAAGTGAAAAGATGGAAAACAACCTTTCATGCAAATGGGAAAAAAAAAGCCAGTGTGGCCATTTTCATATCACATGACATTGTCTTCAAAACAACAAATGAAATAAAGAAAAATGGTCACTACATAATGGTGAAGGTAACAACTCAAGAAAACTTAACAGTCCTAAATATTTATGCCCCTAACACAGGAGCACTCAGATTCATAAACCAAATTCCACTGGATTTAAACAAAATGATTAACAGCAGCACCATAATTACCAAGGACTTCAGCACCCCAGTGACAGGACAGGACAGAGGCTCCAAACAGAAAACAAGCAAAGAAACAAAGGACTTACACAGAATTCTAGAACAAATGGAACTAAAAGACATTTATAGAACATTCTACCCCCAAAGTACTAAATATACGTTCTTCTCATCCGCTCATGGAACATTTTATAAAACTAATCACAACTAAGGTCACAAGACATGTCCCAACAAATTTAAAAAAACAGAATTTATACCATGTATTATCTCAGTGAAATAAAATTAGAAATCATTTTCAATAGAAACACTCATCCTTACATGAAGTCATGGAAACTAAACAACCTATTGCTAAATGATAGTTGGGTAAATGAGGAGATAAAGATGGAAAGCAAAGATTATTGTCACCAAATGATAATGAGGATACAAGTTATCAAAATCTGTGAGATATAGCAAGACCAGGCCTGAGAGGAAAACTTATAGCCTTAAATGCTTATATCCAAAAACCAGAAAGATCATAATTCAATAATCTAATGAATGTTCTCAAGGAACTGGAAAAAGAACAAACCAATCCCAAACCCAGCAGATAAAAGAAATAACCAAGATCACAGCAAAACTAAATGGAATCCAGAGCAAAAGTACTATACAGAAAATTAATGAAGCAAAAAGTTGATTCTTTGAAAAGACAAAATTGACAGGCCTCTAGCTAAATTAATCAGCAAGAGAAAAGGACTCAAATGACCACGATTAAAACTGAACAATGAGAACTTACAATTGATATCACAGAAACACAAAATATCATCTCAGAGTACTCTAAAAATCTACATTCTCCCAAACTTGAAAATGTAGCAAAAATGGACAAATTTTTTGAAACACACAACCTGTCAGGGAAGTATAGATTAGTCTTCAATAGACCAATATCAAGCACCAAAACTGAAGCAGCAATAAAATCTTCCACCAAAAAAAGACCCGAGCCAGACGCTTTCATACACAAATTTTACCAAACCTACAAGGAAGACTTATACCTATAACTGCAGAAATGATTCCTTAACATTGAGAAGGAAGGAATCCTCCCTAACTCATTCTACAAAGCTAATATTACCTTTACATCAAACCAGGAAAGGGTACTACTAAAAACAACTGCAGACTAATATCTTTATGAATACAGATTCAAAAATTCTCAATCAAATCTCAGCAAACTGAATTCAGCTGCAAATCAAAGATATAATTCATCATGACCAAGTGGGTTTCATCCCAGAGATGTAAGAATGGTTTAACATACATAAATCTATAAACGTAATTGCCACATAAATTAATGTAAAAACAAGGACAATATGATCCCTTTCAGAAGATGCAGAAAAAGCATTCAATAGAATTCAGCACCCTTTTATGATAAGAACAGTTAAGAAAATAAGCATAGATAGTGCTTACTTCAAAATTATAAAGGCCACATATGACAAACCCACAGCCAATATCAAAATGAATGGGGGAAAATTGAAAGCATTTCTACTTAGAACTGGAACGAGACAAGTCTGCCCACTACCATCACTTCCATTCAACACAGTGCTGGACATTCTAGTCAGAGAAATCAGGCAAGTGGAGAAAATCAAGGATATCCAAATGGGGAAAGAAGAGGCCAAATTATTACTCTTTGCTGATGACATGATCTTGTATCTAGAAAACCCAAAGATTCAGCCAGATAAGTTAGAGAACTTGCTCAGGGTAAGGCAGCTAGTAAGCCCCTCCCATGCTAAAGTTCATCACTGGTATCATCTTCTTCCAGAAGTCACAAATTTATATATTTCTGGAAGTCATACAAGTGATACCAATGAACGAAGTGAGCCCATATCTAAGATAATAGGGTGTGCTGGGGACGACAGAAAACTAGGAAACTGCTGCCCAATTTAAATGCATTCATATCAATTAATTGAAACAATGATTGATGTCTCAGAAGAGAAAAAATTATGTAATTAGGTTTACAGAAAAGATCAAGAATTTAAAACTGCTGATTTCATCCAAGTTATTCATTTAAATTAGAAAACGATATAGTTGTTAATATGGCTTGAAAAGTAATGCGACTAATAGTATCCTAAGTTCCTTTTTGTTTTGTCATCCCTCAAATTATAATACATCCCTTCCCTCTCTCCTCATAAAATCCTGAGTGTTCCTAATTTCTTATTTCTCAGCATCCCTAAATTTTACTAGATGGCTTGAATTCGCCACTTAAGGGTGTCACATTGAACCTTTCTTCTGGCTACCCTACTTGTAACCATTCTCTTTCAGTACATCATACATGCAAACTTCACCTAGCAAGCCTGCTGATTTCCATCCTTCACACATCCCCAGGCCCTCAGAGTTAAGTTTCAGCAAGTATCACATCAATGCTGGTGGGCTGGCAACATTCCAGAACCTCATCAACTGGTAACCTTTTCTATCCTTTTGATCTTAAATATGACTTATAAGTGATGTTGATGAATTGTTTCAAGGGAGCAGATGTGCTGTTCGTGATAGAGATTCCTGTCACAAGCATGGAGAGACAAGAACCCTACATAATGCATTATACACATCCAGCTGAGTTAGAGATTATTGCTGCATTCACACCACCTTTGTCTCAACTTGGTCATCGTTTACTGTTTTATAGGGCCAATCAAAATGTTTAGCTTGACTTTCCTAGGACAAACTGATAAATGATTCAGGCATTTATAAATCAGCTTTACTACAATGAATCAAAAACACAGTGCACTATCTTTCACATTTCTTAGGTATAAACACTCAGTTATACCCCCAACTCTAGTCACACACAGGTTCTTAGATCTCCTGGCCTAGAGATCTCCTTACACTAAGGGCTTCATAAAACATTGGTAATACAATTTTATTTCTTTTTCTAGTACTACAAAATAAGCAAAAGATGAAACTTAAGAACACTAAGATGAGTGTATTGAATAGAAATGTAAGGTGAGTCACATATGGAAATTTAAACTTCCTATGGGCCACATTTTTGAACGTAAAAAGAAACAGGTGATGTTAATATTAACAATTTATTTAAATACGTTAAATACATATATTCAAAATGTTATTTCAACTTATAGAAATTTATTGAGACATATTACATTCTTCTTTCATACTAAGTAATACTAAGTATTTGAAATTCAATGTATAATATATATTTATAGCACATCTCAGTTTGGACTAGCTTCAATACTCCCATCTTCAATAGCCTCACGTAGCTAGTGGCTACCTTATTAAACGGGGCAGCTCTAGACAAACCTCTAATCCAATGCACAGACAGTGATTTAGCTTCCTGTCTGAATGCAGCTATTAACTCTTCTTTTCATCTCATCCCATCTATTCTAGGATTCTGTTTCCTTTTAAAAAGTCTTACTCTAGTCTAACTACCATGCTCCTAGGTTAATGGTTCTGAATGTTTTTTGAAATATGGTCCCTATTGGAAAGCTGATAAAAATTTGGATTCTTCCCCTAGAAAAATATACATTTGCATTATTATGAATTGAACTGTGTCCTCTCTCCAAAAAGGCATTTTAGAGTCCTAATTTCCAGTACCTAGGAATATGACCTTATTTGGAAATAGGATATTTGTAGAGGTAATCAAGTGAAAATGATATTTTTAGGTAATGATATTTTCAAATCCAATATGACTCATGTCCGTATAAGAATGATAATTTGGAACGAGATAGACAGGTATAAAGTTGGAAGGTATGATGAGATACAGGCAGAAGATGGCCATCTGTACTCCAAAGAGAGGTTTAGAACAGATCTCTGCCTCAGACAAGAAGGAAAAAAACCTGACAACATCATGATTTCAAACTTCTAACCTCTGGAACAATGAGAAAATATGTTTCTGGCTTGGCACCTGTGGCTCAATCGGCTGAGGCGCCAGCCACGTACACCTAAGGTGGCGGGTTCGAATCCCCAGCCCGGGCCCGCCAAACAACAATGATGGCTGCAACCAAAAAATGGCCGGGTGTTGTGGCAGGCGCCTGTGGTCCCAGCTACTTGGGAGGCTGAGGCAG
>CAUYQV010042817.1:0-117510 GCA_963574575.1 Galagoides demidoff | reverse complement strand
AATAATCAGCAGTTCAAATACTATTGAATTATGAACTTCTCCCACCAACATAGTAGTAATAATCTAGATCTTCCCAGGAAGTGAAGGTAGAGCCCCTGGCATTCCTCCAGACAGCCCTGTGTTAGGCCCTAGAAGTATCTGGAAAAGAAAAGAAGGAATATAAGGCTTCGTACAGGCCCAGAGATCTCATTTTCATCATACCTGACGGGGCAGACAAGGTCTACAAAAACAATGTTGAGAATGCCAATTGGGCACCTAAAAGTGTATGGGCTGGATCCCAATCCTTACCCACAACTTACTTAGCTGCTGGTTTTGTTAGGTGCTGGAGAAATAACACCTATCTTGTAGGTGTCATTTCACCACCACTGGCAAAAAACACAGGGCCTGGGCTTACCTGCCGCTGCTGCAGTTGTTGCTGTTGCTCCATTTGCAACTTCTCAGTCTCAAAGACAACAGGAAGAACCAGGATCATAAAGGAAGTGGTCCCAATCCATAAGGCTGCCCTGGAAAACCTGCAAAGGGAGGGTGAGCACAGAGAGATGCAAAAAAAAAAAAAAACAGGGAAGAACAAACCAGTAACCAAACCTTCATACTCCAAAGTTTTTGATAAATATATTCTACACATTCCTTGCATCAAACTCCTAAAATAGGTGGAGCAGTTTTGGCAGCAGTATTATTATTGATAGAAAAACTCAACATTTTCCTGAGTTCTTACAAAGAAGTTTATACGTTAATAAGCTCAAATAATCTGAAATGGTTCCCACAACGATACTGCCAGATAAGAATCCCCATCCACAGAAGAGGAAAATCAGACTTAGGATACAAATAGCCCAAGGTCACTCGAACTCAGGTCTGCTGGTCCAAAACCTATGTTCTTTCACAGCACTAATGCTCCTTCATATACACTCCCAGTGTCTGTGCCTTCGTTCTTACCTGTACATTTTTTGAGCCACAAAGAGGGAGAGATCAAAAGTGGCTCCGGCCGCGGAACGGACCCTCTCCGGGAACATCTCCGTCAGACCCCATAGTCTCTCCGACAGGGTCTCATCTAGCTGTAGCGGAAGAGGAGCGGGTCTTGGCAGAAGCAGCGGCATCCACTCTTGGCCCCGCTTCGGCACCGGGAGACGTCTACCGCCACCCCCAACCCTGACCTACAGCACACCCGGGCCCAGCGGGGCTCCAACCCCGCCTCCCGAAAAGCCGCCTTTGCCCCGATCTCGCAGCACGCGGAGCCCGACCCGCAGGTCCGCTCCCCGCCTTGCACCCTGCAGCGCCCTAGCACCTCGTCGTCGTCGTCCTCTTCCAGCTCTTCTTCAGTCTTCTCTACGTCACCTTTTGGGAGCAATTCGTCCGGAGACGAGGGCTCCCCAGCGCCCGAGGGAACAGCGGCAGCAGCCATGGTTGTAGGACACACCGGAAGCGGAAAAGAGCAGGCGAGCGCTGCAGACGGGCGGACAGAGCCGCCCTTCCGGGAGACGAGACGCGGGGGCTGGAGAGAGCGGCGCCCTCTGGCCCCTGCAGGTCCTCCAAGTCTGTGCAACCTGCCGGGCCGCGGGGGCATTCCTGCCCAGACTTCAGTCGTTTGTCGTTTAACCCTAGGCTTCTGAGACGTCTTCATTAGGGGGCTTAAGAAATAACTGAGCAGGCTCGGCGCCTGTGGCTTAAGTGGCTAAGGCGCCAGCCACTTACACCCAAGGTGGTGGGTTTGAATCCAGCCTGGGCCCACCAAAGAACAGTGACGGCTGCAACCAAAAAATAGCCTGGCTATTTTTGTGGTCCCAGCTACTTGGGAAGCGAAACGTGAACGCAGTTTCCTTTTCTTGAGGAGTGCATTATTTGGTAGGAATAAATTAGTGATTGATTTGGGAAAACATCAAGTAAACCATCCCAGCGTACTAAAACAACAGTAAGAGTTAACGCTGGTGTGCGGTCGTGTGTGTGGTGTGTACTTGTTCAATCTTGATGACAACCTGTTGAGGAGCCACTACTATCCCCCTTTTACACATGAGGAAACAGACACCGTGCAAGGCTGCTTGCAAGCATTTCTAGAGGCTAGGTAAGTGGGTGTGCAGGTCAGAAAGTATGCACCTGTAAAATTTTGTTAGGTATTAGCTAACTGCCCTGCAAAGAATTAGACACTTTCACAGTAATATAGTAAGGGCGGCGCCTGTGGCTCAGTGAGTAGGGTGCCAACCCCATATACCGAGGGTGGTAGGTTCAAACCTGCCCAAACAAGACTGCACTCTACTGAGGGCAATAAAGTTAGACTCTGTCTCTAAACAAAACAAACAAACAAAACAATAGTATGGTAAATGGAACTATTCCCCCCTCCATTCTCCCCAGCATTTTTACCCATGTTTTCATTTTTTGCCTATATGGTGGATATAAATGCTTTTTATAATGTGCCCCACAAGTTATTAACACAGAGTAATTTGATAAACACCTTTAACCAACTGATTGTGGAGTCTGAGACTCCCAGGATTACAGTCCAGATCCCTATCTGATGTGTGACACGGTAGTAACATGTCTTTGTCCCATGCTTTACATACTTCATTGTGGCACAGGGACTCACAATTTCTCCTGATAGTGTCTCAGGCCTTTCATCTTTGCACAGAGAAGCTCTATAAGAAAGTTTTCCTGTCACAAAAGGTTACCTACAGCATGATTCCAACATATAAAGTTAAAAAACAGGCAAAAGCAATCTGAAAAGTCAGGATAGTGATTCCCTTTGAGGAAGGGCAAGTAATTTTTGGAAAGGGGCAGAAAAGTGGCTTCTGGATGCTGTTAAAGTTCTACGTGTATTTCTTGACCCAGTTGCTACGTACCTGGGGCACATTCATTTTGACTATTTCATAAAGGTGTACACTTATGAATTATGTTTTTTACATGCATTAAAAAGTTTATTTTGGGGGCCAGGTTTGGTGGCTCACACCTATACTCCCAGCTACTTGGGAGGCTGAGGCAAGAGAACTGATTGAGCCCAAGAGTCTAAGGTTGCTGTGAGCTGTGACGCCACAGCACTGTACCAGGGCAACAAAGTGAGTATGTCTCAAAAAAAAAATGTTTATTTTTTAAAGTATGCTAGATCTGAATAAATTTGAGGGAAGCTTTATAGCCCAGTAACAACAGCTTTTAGTTCTTTTGTGGTTTCTCTAAAAAAGACCAACAGCACTGAAGATGGAGGGGGGTCTTACATTGTTAGCTCAGACACTGATGAATCCAAGTGGAAAGTAGTTCACAATGCTGCTAATGCAAAAAAGTTTTAGGAAAACCAATTTTGCTTATTCGAGCAATACATGACTTTTTTTTTCCTTTACAAAAACTATCTTTAAGGCCAAAAAATTCTTTCAATAATTACAAAATTACCAGGGGATAAGATAAGAGAAAATCTTGGGACTCATGCCATGCGAGTAATCATTTATTTACTTTTTTTATTGAGACAGAGTCTCACTTTGTGGCCCCTGGTAGAGCGCTGTGGCATCATAGCTCACAGCAACCTCCAACTCTAGGGCTTAAGTGATTCTCTTGCTTCAGCCTCCCAAGTAGCTGGGACTACATGCATCCACCACAATGCCCAGTTTTTTTCTTTTGTAGAGATGGGGTCTCACTCTGGCTCAGGGCAATCCACCCACCTTGACCTCCCAGAGCGCTAGGATTACAGGCGTAAGCCACCGTGCCCGGCCTTTGCAAAGTATTCAAAACCTTGGGAGTAGCACTGAGGGAGGCTGAGGAGAGAGAATTGCTTGAGCTCAAGAGTTGGAGACTTGCCTAAGTGAAAGTGTGACCCTGACTCCTAAGAAAATGAAAAAAAAAAAAAAACCCATCCAGGTGCCATGGTAAGCGCCTGTAATCCCAGTGGCTTCTGGAGACTGAGGCAGCTGGATGCCCATAGCCCGAGTCTGAGATTGCAATGAACTATGACACCATTGCACTCTGCTCAGGAAATAAAGTGGGACTCTGTCTCAACAACAAGGAAAAAAAAAAAACCTTGGGAGTAGGTGAGATAAGCTAGAAAAGGCAGAGAGAGAACAGAAGACACAGGGCACAGCCCTGTTAAATCAGACATCGAAAGGTTGGGGGAGGAGGATAAAAACCAGAGAAGTGTGGCATCACTACAGGTTTCAAGGAGAAAGACTCAACAGCAAAGATGACATGGTGAGACTGATGCCAGGCCAAAGGTCATATCAATGGACAAGGGGATAAATTAGGGTGCTACCAAGTGAGTGGTGATGCCCCAGGCCAGAAGTCATATTAACTCCACTATTAGATGGGGGAAGGGTATCCTAGATCCCTGGGTTCCTTGCTCCTCCATTCCCTGCCACTCAAGTCCAAGATTTCCACCTTCCTATTTCAGTCCTGGCAGAATATGAAATTGGTACTACAGTAGTTCTTAATTGGGAGAGAGAGTATAGATCCCTCTGAGAATCTTATAAAAGCTCTAAGTTGCATTAAAAAGATGCAACTTCACCCATACCTGTACCATGGTATTATGTACAGACCCACTTGCTAGGACCCAAACCTAAAGATTTCCTGATTATTGTCTCTAATCCTACACTCCCTCCCTCACAGCTTTCTATTTCTGCTCTGCAGTGACACTCCTTTTCTTTCTTTCTTTCTTTTTTTTTTTTTGAGACGGAGCCTCAAGCTATCCCCCTAAGTAGAGTGCCATGGCATCACAGCTCATAGCAACCTCCAATTCCTGGGCTCAAGCGAGTCTCCTGCCTCCGCCTCCCAAGTAGCTGGGACCACAGGCGCCCGCCACAATGCCCGGCCATTTTTTGGTTGCAGCCATCATTGTTGTCTGGCGGGCCCGGGCTGGGGATTCGAACCTGCCACCTTAGGTGTATGTGACTGGCGCCTTAGCCGATTGAGCCACAGGCGCCGAGCCCTCCCATTACTCTTAATAGAAAATCCAGATTGACTGATGCTGCCTGCAAGATTGAGCGCCTGTCCTCTGTGATTTCAGACCTGGCGTTAGTTGGAATTGCTTCTGAGAGGTAATGAGAAAACAATACTCATTTGGTCAGGCTGTGCATGGGGAGGGCTGCACTTTGTTTAGCCCCAGTTTGTTCCTTGGCTGGTGCCTTGGTGCAGTGTGTGGCACTGGCCAACCTTATCTTGTTTATCTCCCCTTGCACCATTTATGTCTCCTTGGTAATTCTCATCTCACTTGAAATGACTTGTGAATGTCACCCCCCCTTTTCTTCCTGGAGGTAGGCTCCCTAAGGGATGAGCCTATGTTTGTCATGTTTACCAGTATATCTCTTTCAGGACAAACAAAATGCCAGGTACCCACTAGGCTCTTTGTGATGGTTATGGAATACAAGCTTAACATTTAGTCATGGGTGGCTGGCTGGATACATATGGAATAAGTAGAGCAAGTATAGGTCTTTGGTAGAAGAATTAGAAATTTTTTACCTGGGGCTCATGACCCTGGGATCTTGGAGTGAAACTTTCAGGCTGATATGGAATAATTAAATTTTATTTAAGTACTTCTGAGCCCTGAAGGAAGCTATAATTTGCAAATCTCTTCTGTTATGAATCTCTTGTGTTCAGCAAAGCCAGATGTTCCTGTTATCAAGAAAAAAAAATGTTATGTTTTCCTAATACATATGGTGCTACCAGAGCTCATCAAAAACATAGTTGCAAGCTGGGGCTTTCAATGGACTGGAAATAAATGTGTGGTGGTTATTTGACACTAACCTGGTGGTCTTTGGACTGGTTGGTTCCTACTACCTTTCCTATCTGTGCTCAGATTTTCTTTGGGGATGGGGGTGCTGGCAATGCAAGGCTGCCCTGATTCATTACATTCTCCTCCTAGGTGTAATGGTTTCCCAGGGTTGTTGTAATAAAGTACCACAAATGGGTGACTTGAAACAACAGAAGTTTATTCTCTTACTGTTTTGGAAGCTGGAAGTCTGAAATCAACCTTCCTTTGAAGGACCTAGGGAAGAAGTCTTCCTTGTTTCTGCCTGCCTTCTGGTGATTGCCAGCCATCTGTGGCATTCTTTGCCATGTCAGGGGGCAGTGTCTGTGTCTGAATGCATTCCCCTATTTTAAAAGGACACTAATCATATTGGTTTTAGGGCCCTCCCTAATCCATTATGACCTCATCTTAACTAATTATGTCTGCAATTATATCCTGTTTCTAAACAAGGTCACCTGAGCGCACAGCTGGACTTGAGTTTGGGTAGAACACTATTCGACCCAGTATGTCAGGTTCCAGTTCTGTGTTGACTGAAATCCATGAGTTTAGGTCTAGGCTCTGCTCGTCTTGTGAGGCCTTGTGTATGTCATTTCATCTCTTGAGCGTTAGTTTCTATAAAGGGATCTGATAATAGTACCTGTATTTTAGGAGGTTTGGGGGCTAAAATGGAATGATGTAGATAAACCATGTTAGTACATAGCTACCACGTGGATGCATTTGATATACCCCTATTATTATTATTCTTTTCAGATGAAAACTAAATGTATTTTCCAAATTGTTTTTACTTTCTTCTGTGCTCCTTTAACTTTTTAAATTTATTTTATTATTATTACTTATAAAAAGCTCTCTTTTATTCTTTTTGGCCTGGCTGGGTTTGAACCCACCACCTCTGGCATATGGGGCTGGCGCCCTACTCCTTTGAGCCACAGGCGCCGCCCTATTATTATTATTTTTTGAGAGAGAGTCTTACTCTGTTGCATCAGCCCAAGTCACAGCAGTCTCAAATTCTTGGGGTTAAGCAATTCTCCTGCCTCAGCCTCCCAAGTATCTGGGACTACAGGTGCCTGCCACAATGCCCAGCTGATTTTTTAATTTTTAGTAGAGATGGGGGTCTTACTCTTGCTCAGGCTGGTCTTGAACTCCCTCCCACCTTGGCCTCCCAGAGTGTTAGGATTACAGGCACAAGCCACCATGCCCAGCCACTTCTTTAACTTTTACTTGTAGGCTGCAGTCAGTTATCAGTCATTTTGATCGATTCTTTGATTGATTTTGCAGAACGATCACTCCTTGAGGAGGAATGGATTATAAGAAAGGTAAAGAGCTTCTGTGTCGATTGGACGCTCTTCCCACATAGGGTGGTAAAGTTTTAAGAAAATCAGAAGTCAATGCTAAAATACAGCATGATTTAAGAATATTGTTTTGTCAAATCAAGTTTTTTGATTGCATATTGGCTTGAGCAAAAACATTGTGTGGTAGGGTTCTTTCAACATGGCACAACAATGTTAAACAAATTCTACAGGGAGTTGAAAAGATAATAAAAGTCAAAATCATATGTTTGTATTTTCTGTGCAATTATAATCTGAATTGAACTTAGTTTGGCAATTGAGTCAATTATAACTATAAAACTGAGGCCTGGTTCTATTTTGTTTTCACCAATGCAAATGTTATATAAATTAAAACCCATGGGGGGGTAAATGAAAAATTTTTTTTCTTTTGAGATAGACTTTCACTTTGTCACCCTGGTAGAGTGCTGTAGTGTCCCAACTCACAGCAACCTCAGACTCTTGGGCTCAAGTGATTCTTTTGCCTCAGCTTCCCAAGTAGCTGGGACCACAGGTGCTTGTCACAGTGCTGGCTATTTTTTGTTGCAGTTGTCTTTGTTGGTTAGCTGGCTCGGGCCGGGTTCGAACCCACCAATTTCAGTGTAGTGGCTGGTGCCACAATCACTGTTCTGTGGGCACTGAGCCAAGGAGGTAAATGAATTTAATTATAATTTTTATTTTCTTCTGAGTGTAAAATTAAATAGGTGTTATTAAGAATCTCTTTGAGAAGGGGCAAAATGGAATAAATTTAATTATACTGTTTTGTTTTAAAAATTTTTCTCAAGTCCCAGGAGAGAATGACACTTGTAATTATGGAATGCCTTTAGGAGATTGAATGTAGGAGAAGTGAGATTATGTTTTCACTTGACACCTGTATTATAACCTTAAAAAGAAATGATTCAGGATTAGAAGCTCATTTGGTGTTTGTGTGTGACTGTCAGAAGTTGATGGAAGATCCAATATGTTGTGTTCCACACTGCTTAAAACTAAAAAGAAGGTTATTTTAGAATTGCTTGTTTTTTAATATCACTGTCTTTCATGATTATCCGAGGTGTCTTACAGAAATTGAGGGCACAGCCTAAAGTGTTTAATTGGAAAAATCAAATACAGCAGGATGGTGGAGGTGGAGACCAACATTTTGAATGGGTTCAGGGCTAATATGCATATGTAAGTAAAGTTCAGGTTGTTGGTTGTGGCCCTAGAAGATGTGAACGGGACTTGTGGGTATTTTGTGACCACAGAGCTCCCTAAACTGAGCATGGCTACCTAGAAGTGTGGTTTGTTCCCTGATCCTCAGCTCTCCCAGCCTAGTCTGGGTTATTTCATTAAGTTGTACATGGACTCAAAACATGGATCAGAAGTTGGACCAGGTGACCAGTTAGATTACTTTTGTTTCTGAGTTCCCAGGAATTTTAAGTTTATAATCAAGAGACAGTTGAGAAAAGTTAAAAGGAAACAAGATGAGTTAAGTTTCGAGATATTTGGCTAAAAATTAGAGTTTTAAAGTTCAAAACAGTAGCTGGATTTTAGGGAAGAGGCAAAGAAAGGAGGGAAATTATGCCAGTAGTATATAAAGGTTAAAACTTGCCTTTTTCTGACTTAACATAGAGAAGGAAAAGGTTAATGATGGGGCGTCCAAGTTACCTCTGGGACACCTTGTATCGTGTAAGCATTTTGGAGGGTAAGAAATGGAAAATCAAGTTGTTCTTATAACTCAAATGGAAATTCAAGTTGTTCACAGTGAGTATCATCTTCTGGGAGTGGTGGGAACTCACTCCAGTGAAATTAATTCAATATTCTCCAAAGGAAAAGCCATAGAAATTATGTTGAGCAGGGGTCATGAAAACTGAGTGTCTTTGGTCTTCACAGATAAATGTTTACTGTTTTTAGTTTCACGTGCAGTGAGTGCCCTTGTGGATGGTGCAGTTGTCTGCCTGAACAATGGGAGACTCTGATTTTATATCTTTTGGTTAGTTTTCATTTTTTGAAAATGAGGATTATTGCCCTTCAGTAAGACAAATAGATCTCTCAGCCTCTCAGCAATAAATCAAACTCTTAAACTTTTTATAAGCAGTCTTCTTATCTTTCATTTATTTGTTGGTGGGACAATTTAAAGAGAAGAATATTTTAAATTTCCTGAATATAAGCAAACAATAATATTAAGCCAACACTCTTATCCACCAAACAATAGGATGAAAACAGCTCATTCTTGACTGCCAAAATGTTGTTTTATCATGGTCAACAGTGCAGAAAAATAAAAAATAAAAAGAAATGCTGTGGAGCTAGATATCACTAATAAATCCTCAAAAGAGTAAAATGCACAGGTGAATGTTTCCAACTCCAGATTTTTAGTCAAGATAAGCAAAAATAAAAAGTGCAGAAAATTAACCTGCTTTAATCATTTAAGTTCCTGTTTAAATTACAGGTGTCCTTCCGAGGATTTAATAAAAATGCCTCATGATAGGAAATTATGTGTAATGATTCTGACCCTGCCACGATGTGTAGTCATTCTCATTGTAACTATAAAATTAATTTAACTTTATTCCTTTATTTTTCTGAGTAGTTTTTTTTTTTTTAATAGACTTTCTTTGTTAGAATAGTTTTAGGTTCATAGAAAAATTGGGAGGAAGGTACAGAGATTTCCCAGTTATCATCTGCTGCCAACTCAGGCATTGATTGCCCCATTATCAACATTCCCAGCAGAGCAGTGCATTAGTTACAATTGATAAATCTGCGTTGACACATTGTAATTACCCCAAAGATAGTAGTTTACCATAAGGCTTGGTATTGTGTATTTTATGGTTTTGGACAAGTGTGTAATGACACTGTAACAGTATTGTACAGAGTATTTCCACTGCATTAAAAGTCCTCAGCTCAATTTATTCATTCCTCTGGCCCCCTAGGATTTTTTTTTTTTTTAAATCCTCTCCCTTGTCTAGATGTACCATGGTTCATTTATCTGTTCACTTACTATAGAATATCTTTATGAATAAAGCTTCTATAAACTTTTTTTTTTTTTTTTTTGGGACAGAGTCTCCCTATGTTGCCCTCAGTACAGTACTGTAGTGTCACAGCTCACAGCAACCTCAAACTCTTGGGCTCAAGTGATTTTCTTGGCTCAGCCTTCCAAGTAGCTGGGACTACAGGCACCCACCCCTATGCCTGGCTATTTTTTGTTTGTAGTTGTCATTGTTGTTTAGCAGGCCTGTGCCAGGCTCAAACTGCCACCTTTGGTGTATGTGGCCGGTGCCCTACTCACTGAGCTACAAGTGCTAAGCCAAGGTTTTATAAACTTTGATGCGTAGATTTTTGTGTGGACCTATGTTTTCACCTCCATTGGGTAAATAGCAAGGAGTGTGATTGGTATATCATGTGGTAAGACTATGTTGAGTTTTACTGGGCACTGGGGCTCATGCCTGTAATCCTAGTACTCTAGGAGATAGAGGTGGGTAAATTGCTTAAGCTCAGGAGTTTGAGACAGGCCTGAGAAATAGCAAGACCTCATCTCTAAAAATAGCTGGGTGTTGTGGCAGGCACCTGTAGTCCCAGCTACTTGGAAGGCTGAGGCAAGAGAATCACTTGAGCCCAAGAGTTTGAGGTTGCTGTGAGCTGTGATGCCATGACACTTTACCAAGGGCGACAAAGTGAGACTTTGTCTCAAAAAAAAAAAAAAAGATTATGTTTAGTTTTGCAAAAGATGGCCAAACTATCTTGTACACTGTCCCACTTTATATTCCCACCAGCAATGAATGAAAGAGTTCCTTTTGCTCCACATCCTTACCAGGATTTGGTGTTGTCAGTGTTAGGATCTTGGTCATTCCAGTATATATGTATTATTATCTCATTGTTGTTTTATGATATTTTTCAGTTTCAAGAATGATACTAAGAGGAGAAAGTAAAACTTGTAGCCCCCAGGTAATTCTTCACTCTTGAGAGTTAACGGCTGGCCATGTGTGTAATCCCAGCACTTCAGGAGGCTGTAGCAGGAGGATCATTTGCAGTCAGGAATTCAAGATCAGTCTGAACAAGAGTGGGATCCTGTCTACTACTAAAAATAGGAAAATTATTCGGGTGTGGTGGTACATGCCTTGTAGTCCCAGCTACTTGGGAGGCTGAGGAAGGAGGCTTCTTCCTTAAGGCAAGGAATTGGAGGTTGCAGTGAACTATGGTGACACTACTGTACTCCAGACAGGGTGACAGAGGAAGACTCTCCCTCAAAATAAATAAATAAAGTTAATAGTGTTTCTATTTACATGCAAAAAATGGAAACGTCTATTTTAAGAACTAAAAACAGATTAATTTACCTTTGACGTTATAAATTTAAAATACAGGAAAACACCTGGCAGTCCAGATAAATTTTATTTTTGTTTATTTAATTATTTTTTTGAGACAGAGTCTCAGTCTCAGTGAGAGTTAGAGTGCTGTCACATCACAGCTCACAGCAACCTCAAACTCTTGGGCTTAAGCGATTCTCTTGCCTCAGCCTCCCACGTAGCTGGGACTATAAGCACCTACCATAATGCCTGGCTATTTTTAGAGATGGGGTCTCTCTCTTGCTCAGGCTGGTCTTGAATTCCTGAGCTCAAGCAATCCACCTGCCTTGGCCTCCCAGGGTGTCAGAACTATAGGCCATGAGCCACCACGCCTGGACCAGATAAATTTTAAAAGTACTCAGTGGTAGCTTTTGGGGCCACTAATATATGCATCAGGTGTACAATTAACAGACATCAAACAAAGTATACAGTGAGAAGAGTAAGTCTTACCCCAATCAACTGGCACGCCCCCACCTGCATAATTTCCATCATTTGGTTTCTCTGGTGGCATTGACAGATTGTGTATGTGTGTGTTGTTTGTGTGATATATATATTTATGTGTATTATGCAAATATACTCACATATATTTATATATTATAAATGTTTTTATACAGACAGAAATAGCAAGTTTGTATCTTTTTTATAAGTTTGTATCTTTTTTATTACTGATGATACACTTTGTTTTATTATTAATCAAAGCTGGATTTACTAAGCTCTGATCCTTTGTTTTTTTTTTTTCCCCAGGGTTATTTATTTTTAGAATTAAGGAAACACAAATGAACTGGATTGCCATAGGGAGGAAAACTGGGAAGCAGAAAATACCATTAGTTACCTGATAGTCATCATTTTACCAAGCAAAGAGAAGGCAGTTTTGGAAAGGCATATGGAATATGGTTCTAACGGAACTACGTGCCACTTGAAGGACACATGTGAATAACCCATAGGGATGATTCACTGCCATTGCAGCTGTAAACTTCTCTTTTAATTGGGTAGGAAGCACCTGTGTGTTGTTACTTCATCATTTTTCCTCTTCCCAGTCCAGTCTCTTCAGGGATTTAAAAATAAAAAAAGACCCAACAAGTTGAAATTTAAATTTTCAGTAGTGGGGTAGCATTCAATGCCTAAAAAAGGGCAAGTGTACAGATCATCTGCTGGAAGATGAAGTGAGAATAGTAACTTTAACAAGCGTGAATCACGGAGGGCAAATGACTGTGCACTTTGCAAGGTGTTTGGCAAAGGAGCTGTGTATTAGCATCATCCTGTGTGTATTTGGATTTGCACTTTTGAATTACGTGTTTAAAAATATTTAACAGAATTACTGTTAAATGTGGGCAAGCTGTTGTTCAAATGTGAACAGTACAGGTATTTTTATCTCCTCTGGATCCTGGGTGTTTCCATGAGTTGGCACCAGCATCCTTTCATGACTGCTGTCTGACGAGGAGCTGAGACCGGTCACACAATTAGTAGTTTCTACGGGACTGGTCAAGTATCATTTACCAACAATTTGCCTTTGAGATTTACTCTGTCCTCACATGAATTGTTCTAAACATGGATTATAATATTAGCCTAAATATACTTGAAATAAAAATTATTAATTGGCCAGGCATGGTGGCTCACTCCTGTAATCCTAGCACTTTGGAAGGCTGAAGCAGGTGGATGGCTTGAGCTTAGGAGTTCGAGACCATTTTGAGCAAGAGCCAGACCCTTTCTCTACTAAAAATAGAAACACTAGCTGAGTGTTGTGGCAGGTGCCTGTAGTCTCAGCTACTTGGGAGCCTGAGACAAGAGGATCACTTGAGCCCAATAGTTTGAGGTTGCTGTGAGTTGTGATGCCATGACGTTCTACCAAGGGCAACAGAACTAGACTCTGTCTCAAAAAAAAAGGGTCATTAACCACTGTTTTATTGAGTACCTATTACATGCTAAGTGCTTTGCAAATTTATTCCTGTGTAGCCTTTACTACTACCACGAGGGGCTGGTACTATCAACTTCACTTTATAGATGAAGGGAAGCTGAGACTCAGAGAGGTGACATCCCTTATCCAAAATCACAAGGCCTTGAACTCAGTTGTATAGTGCTGAAAGCCTTTGTATTTGTACACACACACTGCAAATATCCATCCACCATTAGCAAATTTGTTTGACACATTTGGGTTGACACTATTCTCAGCTCGGCACTTCATAAATTTAATATGCTTGTTAGACATTTGTAGAATGTTAGATACAAATCCTCTTAAGGATGGAGGCCCTCCCAGAGGTCTCAAACCAGTAGCCTGCAGGCTGAATTTGTAATGCACCTGTTTTGTTTTGTCTGGAGGGAGCTGGAGTTGGCACTGGGTTTGAATTGAGTTGAGCATGATGCCTTGAGGCTTGGCTTAAACTCTCTTTAGTCCTTGTAATCCCCTATGTTCCTGTGTCTGTGCTCCCCTTCTTAAGATTATCTGCATGGCCCCTGATGGCATTTGACTTTGAGATGGCAGAAACCATTAAAGCAGGAGGTATCCCAGTTGGAGTGAGTTCATTTGTGGATTTAGATTAATTACCATTAATTTATAAACTTTTGTTTTGAAATAAACAATGCTGGTACTGACATTGCTCCACATAAAACAGTGATTTGCCTTTATTACCGAGTCACTTTTACACTGTTTTTTCACGAAGGCCCTCTGTTGGTGCAGTTCCCTGTCTAGGTTATGTTTGCCACACATCCTTCTGCTGACCTGTGTAAGTAGTCATGAGGGTGCATCTGCTGAAGGCCCATGTTTGATTGATTATAATATGCCCTGAAATGATTTTGATCAGAAGACTCAATCTACTGAAGAAAAACACAAAAGCAAATTAGTTGTTAATAAGCATAAGGGGGAAAAGGAGGGATGTCTGTGATCCTTTTTAGTTTCTTTTCTCTGTGATCCTTTTTTCTTTTCTTTTTTTTCATTGATTATTTTATCTTATTTTTATTTTTTAATTTCAGGTTAATGTGAGGGCACAAACAATTAGGTTATAACATTTGCATTTGTAATGTTGCAAATGTTATAATATTACAAATGCAAATAGTTGTGTAGTTGTGTCCTGCACCCAAAAGGTGTGCCATGTACCCTTATATTGTGTCCATTAAGTGGGAACACCCCAATCCCCTTCATCTCCCCTCCCCCCCAGCCTCGTTCCCCCTGCCCCCTAACTTGAATTGAATTGAGTTTTTGTGGGGGGTTTGTGTTAGATCATCTGCTGGCTTCATATTAGTATTGTGTATGCTGCATATTTGGTTTTCCGTTCTTGTGATACCAGGTTAAAGCACTTTTTCTTTCCTTCTTGTCTCCCTTCCTTCCTAATTGACTCTATGACTTTAGACTGATTGTTTTCTGGCTCTGTTCGAGTGTTTTCAAAATTATGAAGAATGTTCAGGAGTTTTACGACTCCTTGTACTGAACATAGAGACCCTGGGATACTGAGTCAGTGCTAGAATTTCTCCATGGTATCATTTATGCACATTGCCTTCAAAAAATGTAGTGTGTTCTGAAGCAGTGGTTCTCAACCTTCCTAATGCCGCGACCCTTTAATACACTTCCTCATGTTGTGGTGACCTCCAAGCATAAAAATTATTTTTGTTGCTACTTTGTAACTGTAATTTTGCTACTGTTATGAATTATAATGTAAATATCTGACATGCAGGGTGTATTTTCATTGTTACAAAGGGGTCACGACCCATAGGTTGAGAACTGCTGTATCTGAAGGAACTTGTTTTGTATTTTCTTAAGCTGTCTTCTGCCATGTTTTCACTGGGTTTCCCATGGAGCACTTGCTAGATAGATGCTCTATGAAAGTAAGTTTGAGAATTGCTTTTTATTGAAATGTCGTAGAGATCTGAAAGACATATATAGCGCGTGTGACTCTCCCAGCAGTACTATATTGAAGGAACCTGCTTTATTTTGTCCAGCTAAGCATTTGCCAAATTTAGGGGATTAACAGAACCCTTTCTGTAATCTCTCCTTTCTGTATACCACCTCTCTGTCTCCCCAAACGACCTGTAATCTATTAGCTTTCTACAGACCCTACTCTGGGGTTGCTTTTCCCAAATTATGTCAAAATTTAGGTAGAAATTTCCAAAAGCATCAAACCATGTCTTTGCTATTGGGGGGGAGGGGGGCAGAGGGAAGGAGGCATAATCTCAATTCCATTTAAATAGATTTATTTTGTGAAATGCAGGTTTGTCAAATATGAAAAAGCTGTTATGAAAGAATTGAACTTCACGGCTTGACAGAATTTAAACTGATTATACTAAATAAAAGTTCATCTCATTCTCCATGATGTCTCATGGATTGCTTAGTGGTATAGGGCCTGTGTCTCTGTGTGTGTTTGGTGATTTTTACCTATTACAGTGATTTATAGGGCATTTGGGCAAACTTGTCTAAATGTAGACTTAGGTGGGCCTGTTTTACCTCTTCTGGGTGTATTTGTTAATATCTTGTCACAGAAATGATACATTTTTCCTACATATGTTTTCTTTTGATTCTCATAATCTTGTGAGGAAACTTCAGAAAATTTATTTCCCTATTTTATAAGGAAACTGGTCCTAAGAGATTCAGTCCCTTGCTCAGGGTCTTATGGTGATTTAAATCAGTGAATTTGATTTTTCAGATGTTTTATTCCCCAAACTAACCTTTGTGTGTGACATGAAAAATAGATTTTTGTTAGCTTTTTTTTGTTTAAGCCAGAAGTCAGATTTTTTTCTTCTTGGTTATTAGACAATACAGGGAGCCCAAATAAAACCAGATACCAGCTGGTTTTAACCATGCCCAAATCGCAATGGTTCATATATGAATTATGCACTTGTAGCTAATTTTTCATCCTGGACTGAGTTTTTCTAGTTTCCTTAGCCTGCTGTTAATGTCTTCCCAGCCCCTGCCTTGGCTTTGTCAGAGGAGGTTAGAGACAAACCCTAAATTCTGAGGCCCTGATGTCTATGAGGAAGCAGAACTCGTCTTAAAAAGATTGGTGTTTTTTTTTTTTCCTTTTTCTGTTTAGCTGAAGTAGTGGATTGTTGCATTTGAAGTTAAATAGTGTTCAAGACTGTGATCATGAAGTTTGACATTGGCAGTTTCGTATATAAATCTTAGAGAAGACAGTATGGTCATCAGTAAGTAGTCATCAAAATTTTTTTCCAAGATATAATTATTTTCACACCCACCTTTCCCCTTTCAAATATTATCATCATCAGTGGTTGAGAATTTAGGCTTTTGAGTGCACACTTGGATTTAAATACTAAGTAGCTGTCAGTGCCCTTGGGCAAATTAATTTTTTTTTTTAGCTTTGGTGTGCTTATCCTCAAAATGGGACAACACTGCCCATTGTGAGGGGATTAAATTCAATAACGAATGGGAAGGTACTAAGCACAGTACTTTATACATGATAAGCATTCAGTAATAAGAGCTACAAAATTCTATTCAGGCCCTGAAAAGGATTAAAACATTTTTTTATGTAAAATTAAATTTTTCAAGTTTCCTTCTAGGTACCAATTTTGATGCTAGGAAATAATCTAGTGGGCTATAAAATTATAGTTTTATAATTTGGAGAAGCAGACTACATGAAAATAATAAGAATGTATCAGAGCCTCATCAAAGTGTTAAGGAAAGTGGTCAGCGTGTCCCGGTATGGCTTTGAGGGGCTTGAAAATGGTCTGGGTCTGGGTTTGGTACCAAAGTATCAGAATGACTTTGGGAAGCATGTGGATTAGGGTACTTTGATACCACATAGTGGGAAATCTACCCTGACTCCTTTAAGCAGAAGATAAATTTATTAAAAAGAAATAAGAGGCTGGGCGTGGTGGCTTACGCCTGTAATTATAGCACTCTAGAAGGCGGGAAGATCCCTTATGCGCAGAAGTTCAAGACCAGCCTAAGCAAGAATGAGAACTCCCCCAACTCTGCTAAAAATAGAAACACTAGCCAGGCATTGTGGTGGGTGCCTGTAGTCCTAGCTATTCAGGAGGCTGAGGCAGAAGGATCACTTGAGCCCAAAAGTTTGAGGTTGCAGTGAGCCATGACACCAGGGCGTGCTACCTAGGGCACAGAGTGCTAGCTAGCATCTGGATTTGCTTATCTTGTTTAGAACCCCCAAATCCCTGAAGTAAAGTGGGCAGCAGCTACTTTAAGAAGAAATGGTATACAGAAAATAATACAGCAGCATTTCACTGATAGCGTCAGTACAGGAAAAGGGATTTTATCTATGTGAGTATAGTTTGAGGGTAGTCTCAGGAGGGGGCAATGTGAGCTGAAGGCTTTTGGTAATGAGAATACTACCTTTGAACATACTCACACTTCAACTTGATTCCTGATTGTGCATGGAGTTGGCATTATCAAAGGCCAATATAGGTTATTTTATTACAGCTAGAGGTCATTTTCTACATTTAAAACCATAAACTGGCTACTTCTGTTAAAAAGTTGTTCTGCATCAGCATAATGTGCTGGGAGTGAGCAGACTTCTGAGTTTCAGTCCCACTGTGTTGTGGACGGAAATGTGTTAGTGGTGATTATAGTTAATGGTGATGGTGAGGCATGCTGGAAAGTTGCCCTGAGGACTCTGTGGCAAAGACTGATCTACTTTTCTGGAGGGGGAGATTGGCCAGAAGTCCTAAATGCTTTACATTGAACAACTTATATATTAGTTTTTTGGTTTTTTTTTTTTTTTTGTCAGCTGAGTTTTACAACTTATTCAATTTCATAGAGGGAGAAGTGCAAGAGATAACTTGCAGGATATTAGAAGTTCACAGAGGGAGATATGTAGGAGATAATTTGCAGGAGTTAAAAGTTGTTTATTTTAGAAATATTGAGGGTTATCAAGGACCATACTGACAGAGGGAAGAGCGTTGAATAGCAGGAAGAAGAGGTTGGTGTTTTGTTGGTGGGCAGATTGCCTGCGTATACCATCCATCTTTCAGTGTTTTTTATTGTGTGCTAGATGTGAACTAGCAAAGTATTCAATATTTGGTGTCTTCTGTTATTTTGAATTTATTTACAAGAAGTTTTCCTTTAGGGTATGTTTGTTTATGTGTGGCATCTGGTTTATTTATTCTGTGTTAACTTTGATCTTCTCTCTCTCTCTTTTAAGTTGTGCTCATCTGGAGTTTGCATGCCTCATGAATAATAAGAATTTCAGATAGGGATAAGTGCTAGAGAGAAAATAAAAGAGAGATCAGAGAGGGGAGGAGTGAGGACAGCATGTGAGAGGGTATTCCTAGTAAGTCCCACACAAATACAGGGACAACTCAGGCATATGGATATCGGGGATGAGAGTCTTTCCCAAAAACAATATGGCAAGTGTCAAGGCCCTGAGGCAGGAACTAGTCTGAAAAGATCATTGGATATTTGAGGAAGGTGATGGGGGTGGAGAAGGAATAGCCTGATACCAGCTCAAAGGACATTGAACTGAAGTATCCCAGAAGGGGTCATGGTGACTGTAAATAAGGTCTTCTGAAGACTTCAGCCTGTCGGTTGGTTCTTTCCAAAGACAGTGTTCCTGGATTTTAAACCTATCTGTGCTTTTGCTTTTTGTTTTTGAGACAGAGCCTCACTATGTCACCCTTGGTAGAGTGCAGTTGCCGCACAGCTCACCGCAACCTCAAACTCTTGGGTTTAAGTGATTCTTTTGCCTCAGCCTGCCAGGTAGCTGGGACTACAGGTGGGCGCCACAACACTGGGCTATTTTTTTTTTATTGCAGTTGTCATTGTCATTTAGCTGGCCTGGGCTGGGTTTGAACCTGACTCCCTTGGTACATGTGGCTGGCACCGTAACCACTGTGCTATGGGCACCAAGCCTGTGCTTTTGCTTTTAATGTGCCTCTCTGCTTCCAAAATTGCTTTTATTTCAATGGCTAAAGGTTGACTGGCTGAGTTGTTACAAGGTCTAGGCTGGCATTTGCGGTGAAAATGCTTTGCATGTGATGACATTCAAAGAATTTGGCACCAGAGACTTGGGTTTGGAGTCTTGGTTTTGTCATTGACAAGCTGTCAGACTTTATGGAAGTAACTTGGCATTAGTCTGTGAAAAGGATAATCATATCCACCCCTTAGGTTATCTGAAGGACCCTGAGGAATAACATATAAGGAGCAATATTGTTAGAAATTGGAAAAATCTAATTAAGGGCTCTCTTTAGCTAGTGGAGTAGAACTAATGTTAGTTTTGTCACTGAGCCATTTCTTTAAAAAAATCTTTAGCCTTCACCAAGTGGAACTTGTTCTGGTTTTTGTTTTTTTTTTGTAGTTTTTGGCCGGGGCTGGGTTTGAACCCGCTACCTCTGGCATATGGGACTGGTGCCTTACTCCTTTGAGCCACAGGTGCCGCCCCCCCCCTTTTTTTTTAAGTAAACAAGAAGCAAGTCTTTTCTCACTGAATTTGTGGATCAATGCTAGAGACATTAGTGAAATCTCATTTCTCTCACCACTGTCCAGGTATACAAGTGCATTATCAAGTTATCTTTTTTTGAAATTTTTTAGGATGACTATGGATTTTGCCTTAGATCATAGTTAAACTTTGTCTTTGGTATTTGCCTTGAGAGTTTAATGAAAGCATTGATTTTTGTGGATACTGAGGATGGAAGGCCTGGGCCTGGAAGGTAGGGGTGGCATTGCTTCCCTTTTGGAAGAGAAGCCTACCCACTGTGTCTTCCCCTTGTTACAGTTCAGCCCTGGTGCTACAACTAGTCAGTTAACTTGTCCTTCAGTCTGGGCTGACATTCCTTCTCTGCTCATTGGCCTGTCTAAGCCTAACCTCTCCTTAAGCCTCAGCCCTGTCCTGCTGTGTGCTTTTTCTTAAAGTTTTTGCTTGAGATTGAATTTACCTCATCTCCTCCATCCTTGAATTCACTTAAGGCCAGGTGTCCCTCTTTCCTAGTTTAATGCTGCTTCAAGTAGTATATTCTCTTCATTTTCATGGTAACAGCATATTTTCAGGGAGAATAAGACACACTTCTATGTTATTTGGTAACTCAGAACACATGCTCGAATATAGAGATGTTAAAAAAGGGAGCAATGGGCATCGCCTGTGGCTCAAGGAGGAGGGTGTTGGCCCCGTATACTGGAGAGTGGCGGGTTCAAGCCCAGCCCCAGCCAAAACTGCCAAAAAAAAGAAAAAAGAAAGAAAAAAGTGAGCAAAAGCAAGGTCAAGATTTTTTTTTTGAATGAGGACAGAGTCTTAATCTGTCGCCCTGGGTAAGGTGATGATGAGGTCACAGCTCACAGCAACCGCAATCTCTTGGGCTCAAGTGATCTTCTCGCCTCGGTCTTCCCAATGACTGGGACTATAGGTGTCCACTAGGATGCCTGGCTGTTTTTTTAGTAGAGATGAAGTATTGCACTTGCTCAGGCTGGTCTTGAATTCCGGAGCTCTAGCAGTCCACCCACTTCAGCGTCTTGGAGTGCTAGGATTACAGGTGTGAGCCACTGCACCTGGACCAAAAATTACATTTTTAATAAGAAAATACCCTAATTGTGCATAAACCATCCTAGACCTTCTATCATATCAGCTTTCTATAAATACTCAGAGAACTCTACCTTTTTTTTTTTTTTTTTTTTTTAAGGCAGAGTTTTATTATGTCGCCTGCGGTAGAGTGCCATGGTGTCATGGCAATCTCAAACTCTTGGGCTTACGTGATTGTTTTGCCTCAGCCTCCCAAGCAGCTGGGACTACACGCACCCACCACAATGCCCAGCCGTATTTTTGTTTTAGTTGCCATTGTTGTTTAGCAGGCCTGGGCCAGGTTCGAACCCACCAGCCTTGCTATATTGGCTAGCACCATAACCACTGTACTGCAGGCACCGAGCCAGAGAACGCTTCCTTTTATCAAGACGCAACACAGAAATCTGTCAGATGATAAGTCTGTTCTGATTTACTTGATGTGTTCCTGTCTCGATAGTAGCATTTGCTGACATCTAGTGTAATTCCAGTGGGCAGCCCTTTCGTCCTTTTCCTGTACCCTCTGTCTGAGTAGTGCTACTCTGAATGTGCTCTGTAGACCTGAGCTGCCCTGCAGACTGTGTCTTTCTTTTTCTTTTTTTTTTTTTTTAAGTTGAAGTAATCAGCATTTCTTTTGTGGCACTGTTTATTCCAAGTATTTAAATCAATGGTAAATTCAAGAGGTAAAGTTAAAAATATGAGGACAGTTTTTGGAAATATTTGGAGGAGTAAACAGTGCTTTTAGCTGACACCCCAAATAATCCTCACACCCACTCTGCCCTAGTGATTATTGGATAATTGAGTAACAGAGTTTCCAGCCATTAGGGAATATCAGCGTGTATCTGTTTCTAAGACAAGATTTTTTTTTTTTATTAGCAGACTGTGGTTTTCTTACTCATGCTCAATTATATGGTATAAATACAGAAATTGACAATTAGCATTTAGAAATTTAATAGTAATTGCACATTTGATGAGTTTAATAATAAAAACATTTGGGCCTGTATTTTGTTTTCTTCTGGTAATTAATTTTTATTGTATTTTGATACTTTTGGAAATAAGAAACAGCTGGGTCTTTCCCATAAATAGTCTGAGAAGCAATGCTCTAAAGCAGTGGTTTTCTTTTATTCTATTATTGAAATCAAATAAATCCAATTTAATTGATTTAATGTCAATTAAATAAAAATCTTGGGGGTGCAGCATAGGCATCAGAATTATTTAGTATTGTTTTTGAGCTCCCCCAATGCCACAAGGCAGGGTTATGGTTGAGATTCCCTATATGAAGTACCTAATTTTGCAGAGAGGTTTGTGATTTCCATAAAAGATGCAAAGTCTCCAGGTTAAGGCCTTCTTGTTTCCTGTTACCTGCTTGAGCATGGTAAGTTTCACAGCAGTTTCCAAAGAGGAGATGGGCAGCCTTAGGAAGTAGTCACCAGCTGCATACACATGGTGGTTGGCACACAAGCCCTGCCCTCTAGGAGCTTCTGGGATAGGGAGAGTTAGGGAGGTAGGCTATAAATAAAGCCTTGGTTTAAGTATTTCACCAATGATATGTGTGAACCGAACGGGTAAGTGACCTACATTAGGAAGGGTGGAGAACGAGAAAGCCAGAGATAGGGCATTCTGGGTGGAGGGATGGGTGGGACAAGGTCCTGGACGTGGGCAGGGCTTGGAGTGTTGACCGAGGGTGGACCTAGGGCCCCCAGAGGGAACTGAATTGGGTAGGGCAGAAGAGCCCAGGCCATGGTCAGGGATTCAGATTTTGTTCCAAGGGCAGTGACCATCTGTTGCAGGGTTTTTTTTTTAGCAGGAAATGAGCTTCACGTCACCCAGGTTGATAGCTTTGGAGATGTGGTAGGCAATCAGGTGATCTCCTGAGAGCCTGCTGTTTGGAGTCAAGTGGGCAAAATAGAAAAAGAAGCAGGTTAGTCAGTCCCAGGCCATTCTGGCCCTCCCTGGCGCTCCTGGCTGCATATTTTGGGGAGATGTCAGCTCTCAGGGTGATGATATCTCTGCACTGTCTGGAATTAGTTGGAAAAGTGAGAACTGACAGAGTTATCCTGCCATCTCCACAGCTTTCTCAAAGATTAAGTTTTATGTGCTCATTTCTAATTTGGCAGATGTATATACGGTATGTGCTTTTGGGGAACTTAGAATTGTTTTTTGTGCCTGGTTTTAGTCAAATTGAAGTCTGTACCATTTATAAAAGCACATGGGAACTTTGATGAAAGCAAACCAACTGGCGAGAGTAAAAGCAAAATCTTTTAGGAAGTACCTCATTCCCCTCTCTCTTAAGGAAACTGATTTCTGCAGAAGAGGTGTGGGTGTGTGTGTTTGAGTGTAGACTCTCCTGGATTGCGTTACCCTGGACAGTAGTATTTCATGTGTGTTTTCTGTGCGCCAGGAATTGAATTTTCACACTGCCCTATGAGGTAGGCACTTCATCTATTTTATAGATGAGGAAAGTGAACCCTAGAGAGGAGAAGAGACTCATCCTGGGGCGTACCAGAGGATGAAATGGCAGAGCCAGGTCACACACCCAGGCTTCCTTGTCCAAGCTCCTACTTACACTCTGGCATGGAATTAAGTTCAGCCTGAGAACCCCAGAATGATTTTTACCAGATTTGCTCTAGTGAGCAATTCTAGTTGTTTAATGACACCGTTGACACCTTTTTCAGTCTCTTTCTTTGGATCCTTAATTTCTGCCTCTTTTTCTCTTTTTTTGGAGACAGAGAGTCTCACTCTGTTGCCCTTGGTAGAGTGCTCTGGCTGGCATCATAGCTCACAGCAACCTCAAACTCTTGGGATTGAGCAATCCTTTTGCCTCTGAGTAGCTAGGACCACATCTGTGTGCCACCACACTGAGCTAAGTTTTCTATTTTTAGTGGAGACAGGGGTCTCAGTCTTGCAGAGGCTGATCTTGAACTCCTGAGCTCAAGTGATCCTCCTGCCTCAGCCTCACAGAGTGCTAGGATTACATGTGAGTTACCACTCCCCGCCCCTTAATTTCTTTCTGCTTTTTAAGCACCTTTGTTTTTTGTCCCTTTTTCTGAGGTTAACAGTGATGCTGGCCCCACTGCTCTTCAGATCTGGGCTTATGCACAAGCTGGAGATCAGGGTGTGTGTCCTTGCAGGTACCTGATGGGCACGCATGCTCAGTTGCCCACACTCAGGTAAAAGCTGAAACTCGGGAGGTCCCGCCTTGTTGCAGAGTTTCAGGAAGGGCCTTGGCTGCTTGTCCCAAATAGGAACAAGGTGGGAGGGAGCCACAGGCTGGTACAGGTAAGAGAGCTTTAAGCTCAGTGTGTGTTTTCAGGGCTGAAACTCAGCCTTTCTGCTTGTGAGTCTAGGAGGCCGTGGGTGCTTCCTACAGGAATGAATGGGTCCACGTGGGGTTTGCCTGCTGAAGGGGCTCAGGCTGGGCTTCTCAAGACAGTGTTCCTGGGCTGCTGGGAGTTTTATTGTTAAGGAGCCATGTTGGCTCACTTTGTTTATATTCTGCTGTTTGAGGTTGGGCTTGGGTTCACACTGGTGCAGGCTGTGGTGCCTCTCCTGGGCAGATACACTGGAGGTAGGAAACTGTTTCTCTGGGGAGACGCAACTCAGAGATGTGTGAGTTTTCCCTCCGTTAACATTGCTCATTTGCCTCTCTTGTATTTGTAGAGTTGTAAAATACCTACTCGGAAGATTATTATTCAGTTAACAGAAGCAAATCCGGGCATTGCTACTTTAGAAAATATCGCTAGTCCACCACAGTCTTGCAAAGACATGCTATTTTTTGTAGTCTTTAGTGTTTAATAAATTTCCTGGGGAAAAAAATAAAAAGTAAGTTATTCTTTTGAGGAGAACCGTCTTAGTAGTTCTTTTTATATGGTGAAAGTGTTTTAAAAAAGTGAATTTTTAAACCTGATATCTTCTGAAGCAGAATAAACATGTACTAGTAAAAGTGATAATTATTGGAACCCTGAGGGATCACAGGCATTTGTGAGAGTTTTTAAAGACATTCTTGGATGTATAAATGCAAGAACGTGCAGGGTACTGAGGAAATGAAAACAGCAGCAATTAGTCTATACAAAATTTGCCTTTTATGTAGAACCTGGGGATTGGACCAGAGCCCTAGTATAGCTTGAACAGAAGTTATTTGTGTATATAGATAAATGATCTTCACCATTCTGAAGCTTAACAGAAATATTTTCAATAGGAAAAAAAATACCCATGCCATTGCAGCTCTTTATTTTCCACAGTGGTAGCAAGCAGCAAGTGAGAGAATGTTTTTAATTGAAATCACAGAACTTCATCTCAGCCAACTTAGAATTGCTTCCCCTGTGCAGCGTTTTGCCAGAGTTTCAAACAAGACTGTACAAGAAAGGAAAAGAATGTGGTATTCACAGATACTAAAACGTTGTAAAAACAAGGCTGATATCTCCAGCCAATTCAGTCACCACATTACTCTCACGGTTCCACCGAGGGTGAACAGAAGTGTAATTCATGCGCTTTCTCTGGTGTCTCCATTCTGGGCTCCTGTGGTGGCTTCCGCATCTTTTCAAGGACCACCCTGGGTTATTTGCCCTTCCCTTTGTGTGGCCTCATCTTTTTTTCTCCTCTTGCCTGTTGATTATTTTGGTTAGAGAGGAATAGTCTTTGTGTGGGACTCTGCATTTAGAATTAGTGTCATTTTCTCGAGTGAAAATATAAAAGAGGATATATATTTTAAGGGTGTAGGTTATCTGAGGGCTACCCGAGGAAATCAAGTGTTAGCAACACCCTGGGACTAGGGCCGTTGAGCAGTATCAGGTTTTTCTGTAGGCATCTGCCATTTCCTGCTCTGTGGACCCTTGTTTCATTCCTCCAGTGATTTTCAACTGGTGTTCTGTGAAAAATTTTAAAGATCATTAGTTAAGTTATTTTTAAAAGAAGTTCAAAACCCAGTAAATATACTTTTTTTTAATTAACATAATTTAAGTATGCCGTGGAAGTTTGACTACAGGTTTAAGTGTGCCATGAGATAAAAAGATTGAAAAACACTGCTCTATTCTCTGAAAATAGATTGATCCGCTTCCCAGAGCCTGGTTACCCACATTCCTAGCATACATTTCTTCCTCCCGAGGGGTTAGGCAAACTGAGGCTAGAATCTCTTAATCCAGGGAGAGGGCCTCTGATTGGTCCACGGATCAGGTGTCCATACCTGTGGCCAATGTAACAGAGTTCTATGCAAACATGGTGGCTGGAAGTGTCTCTTGTAACCCAGTAGGGTGAGAAAATGGCTGGAGCACTGGGGAGCCAGGATATTTGTCTGGAAACCCAATGCTGTTGGCTTTTTGTGCTTTTGTGGGACCTCTTATTAACTCCTTCTCCTCCCCAATTTCAGGTTTGTCAAAACCTAATCAGATGGCGGTAGTATTTTACACATGGTGTTGGATGTAGACAGATATGGCAAGGTAATTGTATGCTAGTCCATTATTACTAAACAAGCATTTATTGAGTGCCTGCTGTACACTAAGCCCTATATCGCATCCACTACTCACCGAGTAATACATGACTCATTTAATTTTCATTCATGTCTTTATTACCTTTTCCCAGTTATAACCCCATGTTTTCTACTTCTTACACTTCATGTTCATTGTAGTGAGTGAGAAGTTATTTTGAAAGCTGCCTAGTGATATTGGGATTGATGTTTTTTATGTCCTGAATGGATGGGATTTTTAGAAGTTGAGTGCATGAGGCCTGACATGTGAAAGATAAGGTATTGAATGTGTTCTTGCAATAACGTCCAATTCATGACAGTTGTGTAGATGTGTCAATCACCTGTCCCCAAAACACGTCTCAGAAGGATAGGAAGCTCATTCTATTTTTGGTCCTGGTAATGGTAATCGTGGGACACATGATAATGTAAAAGCTAATCTGAAATTCTTTTGGAACTTTAATTATTCTCTTTGATCTAAGCATGCAAGTGATTAACTACAAGATATCTGAAAAAAACATTTTTTCCCTTCTTTTTGGGAGCAAAATCTGGATTTCTGTAGGTTTAAGGCCATTTTAGCACTTTCATCTTAAACTTGACCAAGACTTCTATGGTATCTGGAAAATTAACGCATCAGAAAGGATTTAATTTGTATTCCTTAATCCTGTTTTAACTTTAATTCCTCTTTGCAAGTCCAAGTCAAAATGTAAGTGAGTTAGCTCAAGTATATTTGAAACTATATTAAAGATCGTGGCTTTGGCATATATGTGGAGAATTAGCATTGACATCAGGTCCTTCTGTGCATTCGTTATTATGAAGGCAGCTCATAATTGTCCTTTCTGTTTCCAGCCCTCTTAATTGCATTCCTCTGGTGTTATTGTCTGTAAGGGATTTCAACCTAGTCGTGTCAAAAATGGCTTCTAATGTTTTGCCATGGTGACATTTCCATTATCTGTCAGCACCTCTGAAATGATCTCAGCTTTCTCTGAGGTTGACATTTCCTCCCCTGCCTTCCTGTGATCTGTTCTTGTTTCACGATAAGCCTAATTTCTTCAATTGAATGATCATAAAGGCATAAGCATTATTAAGAATTATAAAGAGAATAGAGAACTGAGTAATTTTGAATGTCCTTTCTCCAGTGTTCCTGGAGCTGAATCTTCATGGCTTAGTTTTTATACTTTGAATGCATATTCTGTTTCTAAAAGGCATCTTTTGAAGTGTATTACTTTGTCTTTGCCTGCTATAATTTTCTGTATCAGACTATTTTTCCTTTACCTTTTTTTGTATCAGTGTATTTTGAAGGACGTTGTATATTAAGCAGTTTCAAGAAAAGAGGAACTTTCATGATATGATCATACAAATGAATGAGCTACAACCTAATCCTTTTCTCTGTACTTAAAAACAGTTTGAATTTCAGGTTATCATTTTGTTTTGTTGTTTTTGTTTGTGTGTATAAATGTTTTTTGCACACATACAGACATGTACATACAAACAAGCATTTATATACTTAATTTTTACAAGTATATATCTACTTTATGTGATAAATTAAAAACTCTTCTATATTTCTGCTTTTCTTAGGCTTTTATAAAACAGTACTTAATCTCTCTCCCTTCTTCTCTCCCTCCCTTCTTTCTCCCCCTCCCTTCCTTTCCTCTTTCCCTTCCTTCCTTCCTTATGTTTGGAGACAGAGTCTCACTCTATTGCTCAGCTAGGGTGCCATGGTATCAACCTAGCTCACAGCAATGTCAAACTCTTGGGCTGAAGTGATCCTCCTCCCTCAGCCTCCCAAGTATCTGAGACTACAGGCACGCACCACAATGCCTGGCTCATTTTTCTAATTTGTAATAGAGATGGGGATCTTGCTCTTGTTCAGGCTGTTCTTGAACCCCTGAGCTCAAGGGATCCTCCCACCTCAGCCTCCCTGAATGCTAGGATTACAGGTGTGAGCCACTGTACCCAACCTCTCTCCCTTTTTTATTTAAAGTTTTCAATAGACCATTAGAGAGCTTATGTTGTGAAAAGAATCATTAAAACTAATTTGTATTTCAGACTCTTTGGTTAGTGGTCAATCTTATCTTGAGTCTCTATGCTTAATTATTCTACAGAACGAAAGAGCTATTTATGACTGTATCTTTAGTAAATTTGGATTTGGGCTGTAAGTTGATTTTAGTGAGTAAATATCTTTTCTGAAAAAAAACATGCCTTTAAAAGTGATCCCTGTGGCAGAATGTTGTTGAAATGCTTAATTGTCTTCTGTTAATTTTCTAATGCAAAAGGGTGGTACATGTTCATTATACAGCTATTGGAACAGAAAAAAAAAAAACTGTGATGCCACCAATCAAATATGACATCTGTTATCTTTGGGGATATATAGTCTATCCTCCCAATCTATAGGTTCCACAACTAAGCACGTGTTACTTATTAAAAAAATAATAAATAGGTGGTGCCTATAGCTCACCAGGTAGGGCACCAGCCATGTACACTGGAGCTGGCAGATTTGAAGCCAGCTTAGGCCTGCCAAACAACAACAACTACAACCAAAAATTAGCCCAGCATTGTGGTGGGCACCTGTAGTCCCAGGTACTTGGGAGACTGAGGCAAGAGAATTGCTTAAGCCCAAGAGTTTGAGGTTGCTGTGAGCTGTGATGCTGTGGTATTCTACTGAGGGCGACGGAGTGAGACTTTGTCTCAAACAAAAAACAAAAACCACGCATTTAAAAATACAGCATATCAATAATTTACATAGCATCTACATTGTATTAGTGGCTATTGTAAGTAAGCTTGAAATGATTTAAAGTATTTGGGAGGATGTGGGTAGGTTATATATAGTTAGAACACCATTTTCCATCAGGGATTGGTGCATCCATGATTTTGGTATCCTCAGGGTCCTGGAATCATCAGTCACCATGACACTGAGGGACAGACTGCATTATTGCAGATGTGATGTGTATAGATTTATAAAATCAAAATTTACGTGGAAGTTTATGCATATTGTTACTTGCATTTTCACTTCCTATTAAATCACAAACATGTTGCCATGTCAAAAAAACCCACGATTTTAAATGATCATTTTTAAGGTTTGGTTAGTATTCTGTTGTATGGTTATACTATCTGTATAACTGTTGCTGGGTATCTAGGTTGTGTCCAGTTTTTCATGTTTTAAACAACTCTGTGATGAACGTCTTTGTAGTTTAATCTTTGTCCACATGATTAGAAACTATAGGAACGATCCCTGAAAGTATAGTCTTCATCTATATTATTGGTAGAGACCTTGGGCAAGCTCCCCAGATGTGGAATTACTAAGTCCAAGGTTTTGATGATTTGAAAGCTTTTTATTTAAAAAAAATCACATGTAACCAAATTGTCCTCTATTATCATTCCTGTTAATTAACAGGACATTGTGGTGGGTGCCTGTTGTCCTAGCTACTTGGGAGGCCGAGGCAGAAGAATCTTTTGAGCCCAGGAGTTTGGAGTTGCTGTGAGCTGTGATGAGACCACGGCACTCTACCCAGGGGGACAGAGTGAGACTCTGACTCCAAAAAAGAAAAAAAATAATCCTGGCAGCCTGGTTGTACTTCTGTTGTTGTGACTACTGTTGTTAGTAGTAATTAATAATAATAATTACTACTACTACTACTACTACTAATCCTGGTGGTTTTAGTTATGACTCTGACTGTGGTTTCTTCTATGCCTGAATTTAGTACCAGTTGAAACATTTACCTCTTGGCCACTGCCCTTAGGGAACAAAATAGCATAGGAGGTAGAGACTTGATCTGTCTGGGGCTTCCCCAACCCAGGCAGACTGTGGGGTGCTACAGATCTGATGCTCTTTGAGCATCTTTTTGAGTGTTAACAGAGATTCAGTAATAGTGGGTCAGTCTGTATTCCTGTCCAGACTGGAGGAGCGCTGAGTGTTTCCAACAGAGAAAAAGCAGAATATCTGACTGCTTCTAGGCAGCTAAGGAATGCTGAATAATTAATAGATTTCCAGGGAGGTATTAATTGCTGTGGTTGGATATTCTTTTGGGCTTAATGCCAGTAATAGTTTCATTATTGAGGAATCCTTTCAGAGGCTGAAAGTGTTTAGAAATAAGTGTATTGATGGTATAGATAGACATTGTTTTCACCATTAACATGGAGAGTAGTTGGCATATGTTTTGATGACTTCAGTTTAGCCATTAACTGTGTACTTGGCACTTCAAACTATAATGAATTCAGGTTAAGTTATTCTCTTTGATAAAGAAAACTAGAGGATAGATGGTCTTTAATCCTATCCAAGATTCTTTGTAGGGATTTGGAGAGAAAAAGAGTTCATTGCTGTTTGAAGACAAAAGTGTATGTACTGTGCCTTGCCTTCTGGAACGAATTATAGTAATTTTGAGAATTCTGGTCTCTCACTCTGAGATGGCAGTTTAATTTTTGAAACCCTAAGGTATACACAGACTTGGGTATTTCTTACATTGTGTTCTTGTCCATAGTCAAGGCATTGAGTGGGGGAGAGAAAGGACTGGGAAAGAGATGCTGAATTTTCAACTGAGGACTTCTGTGAACCCATCTAGGGAGCAAGTGCTGACACTGTCCACTTACAATAAGACACATTTGTTAAAGAGGCACAGTTGCTTTTATGCCTGGCGCTGCAGTCAACCAGTGGCAAAATAAAAGACTGATGGATTTATTACCAAATTATGCGTGACCATGCACAGGTTGCTACTTCTCCCAGGAACACCACAAACACCTTAAAAAAGAGAGAAATTTGATTTGTTTTAATACATAGTAGCACCTCCATTTCTGATTCTTGTTGTCATTCAGTCTTACTTGGAAATGCCATAGTGATGGGTGTGTGCTATTTTGATCTCATGTGAAGGTTCCATGACAACAGTTAGCATTCATATTGCAAGTTTTCATAAGGCAATAAATCTGAATGATGCAAGTGTCCTCGGCCTGCAGTAAAAACGTGTTGCGAAATTTCCCAACCCAGAAGAGGCACTCATAGCTGGGACTGGCCCTTTCAGACGCTGATGGTGATGAGTGATAACTCCCCCTTCTGACTCGACATCAGCGGGAGTTTGTGGCTCTTTGGCTTCGTTGTGTAGCCTGAATATGTCCCATTTAGATTTTATTGGGTGGTTTGCATCACTGTCCTAGGTGCTTCCTGTTCTTCTCAAGGGCTGTCCTCACAGGATACTCTTGGTATATTATTTCTCTTTTCTTATACTAATCCTCAGTAATAACAACAAAAGCCCCCACATTGTACAGCACTGAGACAGTAAGGCTACTTTGGAATAGGATTTTCACTTGCTGCTTTTCCGAATCTGATTAATTTATATTTGGATATCCTTTTAGCATATTTTTGGTAGAATGATTTACTTCATCTATTTAATTTAAGCATAAATGTGCCCTAGCTCCCACCAATGAACAGTGTAGTTTCAGTGGAACATCTATCAGTGTGATGTGATGGAAATTGCACAGGGTTTTGTGTTGGTCTTAGTGTCATTATTTAAGAGTTGTGTGACCTTGGGCCAGTCACATGACCTCTCTGAAATTTCATTTCCTCACTATTTGGTAGGGACAATAATATTTGTAGTCTTTTAGAGATTGTGGCAGAAATCATGCTGTTTTTACAGTGTGGCTTTGGTAATCTTTTTCTGGGGAGGTGGGTGTTTGGTTCCTTTTCTTTGAATGGGGAGAGGGGTGTGATTCTAGTGAAGCAGTGCTGAGAATTCCGGATTGGTCTGTAAAAGGTGTTCTTTGGGAACACTTGGTTTTGGAATCCAGCCTGTTGGCTGTGAGGGAGGTCTAGCAGGCACAAGGAGAGGTCACAATTAGGTGTTCCCAAGGTGAAACCCAGGGGAGCTTTCTCATGATTCCTGGGGGGTTGAGTCACTTTCCGACTTCCCAGTGTAAGTCCCAGGCTTCAGGAAGCAGAGATGGGACATTTCAACTGTGCTTTTGTACAACTTCCTGACTCACAGGAATGTAACAAAGATATATTTTGAAATAGAACACAGAATCCTTTTGAAAGATAATGAAGTGATCATTGTCAATTTAAGCCATTATGTGTTGGGGTTATTGGATACATAGCAGTAGATAATTAATTGGAAGAAAGATATTGTGAGATTAAAAAAAAACAGTAGTTCTCTTTGTAGAATTGAATACTGTCTCAAGCACTTAGTAACTTGTCTGACTTGGGCAAGATATTTAACTTCTTTGTGTTTGTTTTCTTAAGTGTAAATAGGACTAACAATACCTCCCTTTGGATTTCTTATGAATAGTGATTTAATACTTATGAAATGCTCAGTAAATGTTAGTTGTCATTCTTTTCTATTGAACTGTATTGTTAGTGTTTGAGAATGTGTGGAGAGACTTAAAAATAGTGGTAGTTTGATTGTTAAAGGAGTTATGCAAATTTTGCTTAAGTGCCTTTCTCTAGGCAAGAGACAATTTGAATTTAATTTTCATGAAATGAAAAAAGTAGAAAAAAATTAAAAAGAAATCTGATGCTAGTATCCACCAATGTTTATTTCATATATTTTGCTAAGGCTGAATGGTATGTCTGGAAAACTTTGGCTTTGCTTGATAGAAAGGGGCATAATTAGAGGATGTGAGAAGAAAAATGGGAAGAAGGAAGGGGGTGCAAAGAGAATCGTATCTCTTAAGCATCTTATGTACCAGTAACTGTTCTACAGGCTCTTAACCAGTGTTGTCTTCTCAGATACTCTTGAGGCAGATAATGAGAAAAGAATGGATTGTACTAACTTTTGTTGTCCCTGAAATTGAGTTTGCTAATGTCCTTCTCTGGTGTGTTACATGGGGAAAGTGGAACAGTGATGGATGGCATTTTTGCTTCTAGGCTAAAAGTGGCAGGTCTAAGCTGGTAGTTCCGGGTTTGTTTCTGCCTCTGACGCTGTGACTTCTCTAAGCCTTGATTTCTTCAGATGCCAAATGAGTCTAGCAGTGTTTCCTATTTCCTAGGGTTGTTAGAAAGATTCCCTGGGAATTTGTTTCCCAACCTTTCTTGATCATAAAAATCACTGTAAAGTATTAGTTAATATAATGGGACCTAACCCAGAGCTACAAAATCAGAATTTTCAGGGATTCTGTGGTTAGGTATCCAAATAATTCTTGTGGTTTGGGAGATATTAAGGTGATGCATGTAAATTCATTGGTTAAGACTTTTTTCTTTTAATTTTCTCTATACATATACATGTGTTTATTTGGTCTCCACTCTTTGCCTTCACAAAATTAACAAGGCTTAAAATTTAATAATAATAACAATGTTTAAGATAAGGACTAGAAACAAAAACCTCATAAAGAACAAACGAAGATAAATACATTCAGAAAAGAAATCAGACGATTGCTACAATGAAATATTGAGCAATAATAATAATAATGCAAAAAAAGTAAATTCACATTGTCAGATAAAATTATGTCCATCACAGAATGCTTTGATTCTAAGTTCAGTATGGAGTCATCAGTTAACATTTTTTTTCTTTTCAAAGTCTCAAAAAATAGACAATATTTGTCTATTTATTTGTATTTATTTTATAAATAAAATAGAAGATAATTTCAAAAAATAGATTATGCCAAATCTTATAGACAATAGAAAAAGAAGAAATACTTGAAAATCATCCTACTTCATCTGGATATACCTGATATTAAAATTGGAAAAAATATATTATTATAAAGGAAAATTACAAACTTTTTTTTTTTTTGTAGAGACAAGAGACTCACTTTGTGGCCCTTGGTAGAGTGCTGTGGCGTCACACAGCTCACAGCAACCTCCAACTCCCAGGCTTAAGCGATTCTCTTGCCTCAGCCTCCCAAGTAGCTGGGACTACAGGTGCCCGCCACGACGCCCGCTATTTTTTGGTTGCAGTTTGGTTGCAGTATATGGGGCCGGTGCCCTACTCACTGAGCCACAGGTGCCGCCTCAAACTTTTTTTTTTTTTGGTGAGACAGAGCCTCAACCTGTTGCCCTGGGTGGAGTGCTGTGGCATCATAGTTCACAGCAACCTCCAACTCCTAGGCTTAAGTGATTCTCTTGCCTCAGCCTCCCAAGTAGCTAGGACTACAGGCACCTGCCATAGCACTTGGCTATTTTTTGGTTGTAGTTGTCATGGTTATTTGGCAAGCCCAGGCTGGAATTGACCCGACAGCTCTGGTGTAAGTGGCTGGTGCCTTAGCTGCTTGAGCTACAGGCGCCAAGCCCTATTGGTTAAGACTTAACAAATAAATGTTAGCTGTTATTATAACTTTACTTATCATAATTAATGTTTTAGTTAAGTTCTTTCAGGTTACTATTTCCTTTAAATTAAACTGATGTAGTTTTTAGTAATTTGTGAAAAGTAAACTCCAGAATGCCCACAAATGTTGGTAAACCACTTAAATAAAAACCTATTTCTTCTATTGTTATATATCCATCAAAAAGTTACACATAGCTAGCTCTTTTTCTTTCTTCCCTGGAGCATCAACTATTATAACTAAGTTAATGAGTTTTCTCCTAACGAAGCAAACCTCTTGAGGATTAGGAGGACCATAGAAAGAGACATCTTTTTCTATAACATAATTAAAGAAAAATAGCTTTGCAGTTAGGGTCACTAAACCCTGAGGGAATTTGCCCACTAGCTGCCCATCCAACTGTGACTAGAAGTCTTTGTGTTGTGTGTTGCATGACAATTAGGGATGAAGAATAGGTACATTGCCTATTCTAATTACAGGCAGTGTGTTTTCTATATAATGAGTATCTGTAATGAACTGTCTACATAAAGTATCTATTTAGAACATTGTACTTGTGGATGAAACTCATTTTTCAGCATATTCCTGTTATAACTGGTTCCTTGTCACAAATTTGAACTGGAGCACCATGGGTTTATATTCAAGGCTTCCAGCTCCATGGGGCTGTTGTGTATGACATGTTGTTTATAACTTATTTTGCTGAATACTTCGAAGTATGGGTTGCTTTTGCCACCTTTGATTACATTGTGTATTATGTTTAGTCCTGTAAAATAATGGGGGAAAGCAACTTTGGTATTATATAATTAACATATAAAGCAGGGAATCTTTCTTTTCTTTAACCTAGCATTTTAATTTATTGTGGGTCAGCAGGCTGGCAGCTTAGGTTCTTCTTACAATTTGTACTTTAAGGGTTTTATTGATTATGCTTACCTAAGGCCTAGTTTAGTGATTGGCCAGTCAGTGGTAGATAGTAGGGCCTGGCATAGTGCCAGGTTTCTACTAGGAGTGAAATAAATTATTTATTTCCACTGTAATTATCAGTCTCATTCACTGAAGAACAAGTAATTGTCTAAGTTATAAACCCATTAGAGTAGGTTTTGTTGTCTAAACAAATGAGGTGATAAATTTTTTTCTTTCTAAGCAAGTTTGTTTTGAGTACTGTTTCATCTGGCTATTAACAAATATAAAGGGAGGGGTTAAATTAATATAGCTTATTGAGATAGTTCTAAAATTGGCAGTTGGGTTATAGTTCTACCTCTAGGACTGGCCTTGGGCAAGTTTGTTAAACTGTAGTGGCTCTCAGCTTGTATTTCTCTAAACAGATGGACTGGTAGTTTGTGATTCCTTTAACTAACAGGTTCTTGGCTGTGTGAATCTACTTTTTTAAAGCAGTGTTTGGGTTGGATGTGGTATTAAAGTTGGAATGTTCTTGCTAGTTCTTTGGGAAGTTGATTCTCAAATATTGGTCCTTGGATTTGTGCTGGGCCTATTCAGATATGAAATAAGAAAAATAGGAAAAATGTTGATTTTTATAAGGCTTAATATTTTGAAGTTGGGTACATAAGAGTGAGTTTCTGATCCTTTTCTCTATGTAGAGACAGAGGGGGAGAATCTCAGGAAGGCACTAGTGAGTTTTAAATGTCATCTGGACCTGGGAGCTGTTTTTTTAGGTACAGATTTCTACTTTTTTTCTATGAACAGCTTGAGGTGGACATTAAGATGACAACCTGTTGAAGGATATAAAACTTTATTTCTAGGTTTTGGCTTTTGTAAAGAACATAGCAGTGACCTTCTTCATACATATGTAAACATCCTCATGCATATCTGCTGTGAATATACACCAGTAGATTTATATTCTATGCATCTTTTTTGGAGTAAGCTCAGGTAACACCCCTTTCCACCCATAACCACTCATCCTCCCCCCCTCGGACCATGAGGGTAAATTTTTTCAATGTAGAAGCTCTCAATAGATGGTATCTGCCATTATTACCTTTAACTTCCTTACTAGTACAAATTTTTGTGATGGTGGTTAAATTATTATAATTTTAAGGCCTCTCAAGCCAAACTCTTGTGTTGCCTTGACACTGAAGTACAGATGCTTGTTTCAAATTGCAGCTCCTTGGTGAATGTTTCTCCCCTGCCACACAGATGTTCATAAGTTGGTTGGCATAAGCTTAGAATTTTTAAACGTCACCATTGGTATTTAAGAACAGTCATTTCTGTGACTCATATGTAGCGAAATAGCTGAGAAAACAGAGAATTCTGGTTCTGGACAGAAAATGTTGAGTGTGTGGCTAAGCCTGTGCTGACCCAAAATACGCAGCAGCAAATGGGCTTCCAAAAGAGACTCCTGGAAACGAAAGGAGTTCTTGTCTTTTTAACATGATGGATCTGTCCCTTCTCTTTTCTCACATTTTCCCCTACTTACCATATGAGTGGTCTTTTGCCTGGTTAATTCAGCCATCTCACAAGGCTAATTTGGGTAGGATCGCCATCTTTTTTTGCAGTTTTTGGCGGGGGCTGGGTTTGGACCCGCCACTGCCAGTATATGGGGCCAGCACCCTACTCTTTGAGCCACAGGTGCCACCCCTAGGGTCTCCATCTTAATAATAGTCTCTGTGTATTTTTAGCATATCAGTATGATATTAACATCTGTTACACATATTTGCATGTTCATACGTAAATACTTACATTTATACATATACATATATATGGCGTTTATATATATTTTATGCAAAATACTTATATTTTAGTCATATTATTTGTTTAGTGTGCAAATAATTTCTGTACATATAAAATCCCATACCTCTTAGATAACTTTTTCTTTTCTTTTCTTATTTTTTTTTTTCGAGACAGAGTCTCAGTTGCCCTTGCTAGGGAGCTGTGGCATTGTAGCTCACAGCAACCACAAACTCTTGGGCTTAAGCGATTCGCTTGCCTCAGCCTCCCAAGTGGCTGGGGCTACAGGCACCTGCCACAATGCCCGGCTATTTTTTTTGAAGATGAGGTCTTGCTCTGGCTCAGGCTGGTCTCCAACCTGTGAGCTCAGGCAGTCCACCTGCTTAGGCCTCCCAGAGTGTAGGATTACTAGGATTAAAGGTATGAGCCACCACTCCTGGCCCTAGATAACTGTTTTTTATCCACCAAAGTTTTTGGCCCACAATTGTGGGACCATTGAATAGGAATGTCTTGACATCCTAGAGAATCTTCTTGCTCTCTTATTTCTTTTAGAAAGGGGGAATTAAAGCTTTTAATTCTTTAAAAATCATTTGGTTTTCTTTTTCTTTTTTTTGGAGACAGTTTCATTTTTGTCTCCCTCGGTAGAGTGCTGTGGCATCACAGCTCACAGCAATCTGAAACTCTTGGGCTTAAGTGATTCTCTTGCCTAAGCCTCCCAAGTAGTTGGGACTATAGGTGCCTGCCACAATGCCTGACTATTTTTTGTTTGTTTGCTTGGCAGGACTGGGCTGGATTTGAACCCACCAGCCTGGTGCACTAGGCTGGCGCCCTAACCGCTGAGCTATGGGCACCCCCCAGTATTTTGTTTTGAGGTCAATTTTTTGTTTTTAAATCTTAAAGAAGATTCTTTCAGGCCAGGGGCAGTGGCTCAACTCCAGGTATCCCAGTACTCTGGGAGACAGATCCTTGAGCTCAGGATCCCTTGACAGGCATAAGCAAAAGCAAGACCCCATCTCTATTAAAAACAGACAGATGAGCTAGGTGTTACGGTGAGTTCCTGTAGTCCTAGCTATTGGGGAGGCTGAGACAAGAGGATCACTTGAACCTAGGAATTTGAGATTGCTGTGAACTAGGCTGACACAATGGCACCCTCCTGGGCAACAGTGAGACATTGTCCAAAAAAAAAAAAAAGATGATTTAAAACTGTTGTGAATCAAGTTTCCAGTTTTGGTACGTTCCAGATCTGCTTTAATTTCTAATTTCATTAGAAATTTTATCCCATTTACTACTTGAATAATAATTTTATTTTTGTAACTTGTACCAGTGATAATACACTGTACTTCAACATGTAGCCTCCCCCCATGTAGCCTTATAGGAGTTCTTGTGTCAGATGTAGAGGGTGATGATGGGTCTCTTGAATACTTTGGTTGCCAGTATTAGGCACGTGCAAAGTCCCTAATTAATACTCTGTGCTTTTGGCCCTGGAAATGAAAAATATGGTCTTCCCTTCTTTACTTCCCTTCGAATATCCCCATGTGTATGAAAAGTATTAAGGTAGAATCTATATGCTTAATATGGCTCCTAAGACTGAAAATTCCTTAAAGATTAGGAGCATTCTTTTCTAGTTGTTACAGTAGTGAGAAGGTAATTTAGCTAATCACCTGGGTACTTGTTTTGAAAATTGAGTGTTGCAAATCTCAAAAAAATGTCAGTTTGGTGATGGGCTCTTCCTGAAATACAATATACCCTATGGAACTAGTGGCAGCTTGAAGGATCCAGTCAGTTATTGAGAGCTGTTGTATGGTTCTGATAGTTCCTAAAATTCAGTGTGTATGGCCTTCATGTGTGTTTGATGTGCAAAATCGTTCAGGACAGTGTATTCATGCTGTTCTTGTGTGGGAATAAGTAGTTTACAATGAATAATGTATTAATCCGTAAGTTGGATAATGGACAGTCTATCATTCTCATGAGGTCTTGACAGCCTTAAGACACTGATTGAAGCTCAAAAATGAATTGACTTACCATCCAAGTTGAAAACACCATACCTTAGATGACAGTGGTGTCCTGTGATTGAGAGCTTAGTAGTGTCTCAAGCAGACATAGAATATTTATTTTTCTGACCCTTTAATTTTTCATGAGTTTTCTTTTTTTTTTTTACTGTCTTTGTATAAGAGAAATTGTGGTTGTCTGTTAAAGGCAAGGCAAGAGGTAAGAATTAGATGCAAGTTTTATGGCATGCTAGTTTTTTTAGTGTATAATGGAAGTTATAAGTTTATGAATATACATACCCTTGAATTCAGAAGGCTGTGGTCTTATTTGCAGATGGAAATTTCATTCCTTGCCCCTGCCTTTTTTTGTATAAGTACACTTTATGAGAGTTCTCATACATGATTTTAGAGGGGTGGTTTTATATATTATTAAAGTAATACATGTTTATTGTGAAAATTCAAATAAACCACATGTATTTAATATAGAAAAATGTTCCCAGTACTTACCCCCGTCCCCAGCCTTAAAATATCCTCCAGAGGTAACCGGAGGTTATATATCTCAGAGTATTTTGAGATATACTTCAAAAATATTTTTCCTATACATATAAAAATATGCATCTAATCTTGGAATCTTTTATTTAGATGGTTATACTTATTTTACTTATGTCTGAAAATTTCGATTTCACCTTAGACTATTCTTAGTATTTTAAATATAATTTGTATTTTATGGGTTTTTTTTTTTTTTTTTTTTAAGATAGTCTCACTTGTTCGCCCTGGATAGATTGCTGTGGTATAATCATAGCTCACAGCAACCTCAAACTCTTGGGCTCAAAGAATGCTTTTTTTTTTTTTTAAAGACAGAGTCTCATTATGTTGCCCTGGGTGGAGTGCTGTGGTGTCACAGCTCACAGCAACCTCCAATTCTTGGGCTTAAGCAATTCTCTTGCCTCATCCTCCCAAGTAGCTGGGACTACAAGCACCCACCACAATGCCCGGCTATTTTTTGGTTGTAGTTGTCATAGTTTGGCAGGCCTAGGCTGAATTTGAACCCCTCAGCTCTGGTGTATGTGGCTGGCGTCCTACTCACTAAGCTACAGGCACTGAGCCTCAAGTGATGCTTTTGCCTCAGCCTTCTGAGTAGCTGGGACAACAGATGCCTCCCACAATCTAGTTTTTTTCTATTTTTAGTAGAGACAAGATCTTGCTTTTGCTCAGGTTGGTCTTGAACTTCTGAGCTCAGGTGATCCACCTACCTGGCCTCCCAGAGTGCGAGGATTACAGTCATGAGCCACCATACCTGGCCTGTGTTTTATGTTTTTGTACAGAAGCTTTCAACATTCCTAGGTACTTCCATTTTCTCAAATTATTAAGAAATGACAAGTGTTATATATCCATTCCAAAATGTTTTTTGATGAAGAGATTCATAGGATCAGTTTGGAGGAATCAAGTAACTGGTTCTGTTGTATTCGGTTTTCTGTATGTTGGCCAATGTATAGATTCGGCTGTGTTAGCAGATGCCTTCAAGTCAGAATGGCTTCAGTAGTGGAAATTCATTTCTGTCTCATGTAACGATCTAGCCCAAATGACATCCTAGGACTACTGCTCTGCTGTTACCAGGATACTGACCTCATGTGAATTCTGGCTGGTGGGTCAGAGAAGGGCAAGTGTACCTCTCTTCACAGGCATGCCTTGTAAATTACACACCACACTTCTGCTCACTTAAACCAGACCTTGCTCCTGTGGCCATAACTAGCTGCAAGGAAAGCCTTTAATCAGGGCAGCCATATACTCAACTGAGAGTTTGGATGGAGCAGAGGGTGCATTTTGAGAGGCAGTTCATAGTTTTTGCTCAGTATGACTTCATGGTTTTTTTGAAGGGAATCTGGAGGCATGCTTATTTGAGATTAAATGAAAAAAAAAATCCTATTGATATATCAAATGTAAATTTAAAAAAAACTTGCTATTTAAATTTATTTTCTTGTTTTCATTCATTTATTTTGTTAGACTGTGAAAAAATATTCTATATAATTTTGCAAATAATAGGACATTCTATGCAGAATAGGTGTGAAGCAAGATTTTATTAGATAGTATAACCACGTAAAGGAAGAGGTGCAATATAGCAGGTCATCTCTCAGTCTAATGAAGGATTGGCACACTACAGTTGACTCCACTTAGGTATAATCCATTATATCCCTGAAAGGTGATTTTTGCTTAATCTATCAAACTTGTTTGCTATAATTAGAAAATATAGACGAACCTACAATATTTCCACTGAAAAATTACCACCATTACACATATGATTTAAAATAATAGCATCATATGATATATGAGCGTGTATGTGTATATACACGTATATACATATACTGCTTACGGTGCACAAACATTTCTTTCATAGTTTATAACTATTTCATAGCCTGAGGTTTTTTTTTTTTTTAAATTTTTGAGACCAAGTCTTACTATATTGCCCTTGGTAGAGTGCTCTGGCATCATAGCTCACAGCAACCTCAAACTCTTGGGCTCAAGGGATTGTCTTGCTTCAGTGTCCCAATTAGCTGGAACTACAGGCACCTGCCACAATGCCTGGCTATTTTTTTGTTGCAGTTGTCATTGTTGGTTAGCAGGCCTCGGGCCAGGTTCCAACCTGCCAACCTTGGTGTACGTGGCTGGCGCTGTAACCACTGTGCTACGGGTGCCGAGCCCATAGCCTGAGTTTTCTCATCCAAATTATGTATACTTGATAGGAAATGATATTCACAATACATGTGAAAATAACATTTTCCATCACAGTCCAGGGATCCATTCTGTAGATGTTTTATAATTTATTTAATATGTTTACTTTTGTTGAATATTTAGGTTATTTCTGAACTTCCACTTTCATAAATGATGACGTGATGAACTATCTTTGTGTATATAAAATCTCACACATTTCTATGAGTATTTCCTTGAGGCAAATATTATTATTATTATTATTTTGTTTTTTTTTTTTTTTTTGAGACGGAGCCTCAAGCTATCCCCCTGGGTAGAGTGCCATGGCATCACAGCTCATAGCAACCTCCAACTCCTGGACTCAAGCGAGTCGTCTCCTGCCTCCGCCTCCCAAGTAGCTGGGACCATAGGCGCCCACCACAACGCCCGGCCATTTTTTGGTTGCAGCTGTCATTGTTGTTTGGCGGGTCCGGGCTGGGGATTCGAACCCGCCACCTTAGGTGTATGTGGCTGGCGCCCTAGCCGATTGAGCCACAGGCGCCGAGCCGCAAATATTATTTTTTATTTTGGGGGCAGCATCTTGTTCTTTCACCGGGGCTGGAGTGCAGTGGAGTCGCCCTCTCTCACTGTAACCTCGTATGCCTGGGCTCAGAGCTCTTCCTTTGTCAGCTTCCTGAGTACTTGGAATGACAGGCTCATGCTACCACCCCTGGTTGATGTTTCTATTTTTTGTAGAGAAAAGATCTCACTATATTGCCTAGGCTTGTCTGGAACTTCTGGGCTCAAGCAACCCTTCCTCGGCCTCCTAAAGTGCTGGGATTACGAGCATGAGGCATCACATCATGCCTGCCTCCTTTAGGCAAATTTTACATGTAGAATTGCAGGATGTGATGGGATTTATCTTTTTTCATTGGTGTAGATACACATCCGTTCTAGTGCAGATTTTTTTATGCTCTGCCAGATTTAAGAGTTTTATCTTTCACTTAAATCTTTTTTTTTTTTTGAGACAGAGCCTCAAGTTGTCCTTCTGGGTAGAGTGCCATGGCATAGCTCACAGCAACCTCCAACTCCTGGGCTCAAGCGAGTAGTCTCCTGCCTCTGCCTCCCAAGTAGCTGGGACCACAGGCGCCCACCACAACACCCGGCTATTTTTTTTTCAGTTGCAGCCATCATTGTTGTTTGGCGGGCCCGGGCTGGATTCGAACCCGCCACCTTAGGTGTATGTGGCTGGCATCTTAGCCACTTGAGCCACAGGTGCCAAGCCCTTTCGCTTAAATCTTAATTCATCTGATAGCAAAATTAGTTGAGATGCCCAGTATTTTAGTAGTTAGAAAATAACTTTAAGGTGTCTTAAATTTACTTTTCCTTAATATCACCCCACTTTCTGAAGCTCTGTTCTGTTGTATTCGAGGGTAGCACTTGGCCTTTGTTCACCTATTTTGTGTGTGTCTGGATTGGAGCTTCGTCAGGTCTTCCCTTTCTTCTTCCATCCCTTGTGGTGCAGTGCATCCTTTCCTGTGACTTGGGTCCTGTCTGTAGCTCTCCGGTATAGCTAAGCAGAGGCAGGGAAGGGAGGAGGGCATTGGTAGGCTTTATTCTGCCATGTTTTTCTTTTTATTATGTTGTGAATTCAGGAATCTGACGAGTCACCTTTGTGTGTTCCGCTTTTAATTCTTGTTCTTTTCTCTTTAAGATATGTACATTCTCTCTTGCTTTTCTACCAGACTTTTATTTTCCTTATTCGCCCCTCCCTCCCCCATTTAGGGAATGATTCTCTAAGAATTCTTTTCTTTTTTGCTTTTTGGGAGACTGGAGAATGAAGGCTGAAAAGCTTATTTCTTCCTGATGAACAGGAAATGCACAGGCTCCAGTAGTTTATTCCAGAGAATCACATTTTACAAAATGCCCATGGGTGATTCACGTGTACATAAAACCCAAGATAAACAGTTGTTATGGCTGCAGCCATCCTTTCTCCTTCCGACTGAGTATGAGAGATGGATAATCAGACAGAGGAGGGGGTTAGAACAAGAGGAAATCCCGGGACAATTCAGGAATGTGTCATTTGTCTCACAACTGCATCATCTAATGCCAGTGTTTAAAGGAACAAACCTCTTCCATAGAAGATCGTTTGAATATTTATAATTCAATAATTGGCACATTCCATTTAAACTGGGTGGTCTTCCTGCAGTAGAACCTCATAGCAAATTGCCAGTTTCTGTAGAATTCCAGAAGTAAGTCTTTGTTATAATTGTTACAAAGAATTATTTGCCTAACAACATTAAATTCTTCCTTACTGCGACCCACCCTTTTATTGCTTGGAAAAGATACACTCTTGTTCATTCTTGAAGGTCATATTTCATAATTATTTGATTTTACTTCTTTGAGACTAAAAGTTACTAGTGCAACTTCTGCATGGGAGGTTTTTGAAATATTATTTCCAACTTGTTTAACACAAAATTCATCTTCAGTAACAGTCGTGTAATCTGTTCGACCCCCTCCTAGCTACTGGGGAGGCTTATGAGGTAGGATCACTTGAGCCCACAAGTTTGAATCTGCAGGAACTATGATAGTGGCACTGTGCTGCAGCCTAGGTGACAGGGTGAGATTCTGTCTCTAAAAGAATAATAAAATAAGATCTAATGTACTTATAGTCACATATTTAGATATCAGTTCTTATTTGAGGAGTCAAACATCTTTTTGTTATGACATTTGGCAAATTAGTCCCTCCAAAATAATTATTGGCTAAGCGCCCATAGCACAGTGGTTACGGCACCAGCCTCATACACAGAAGTTGGCAGGTTTGAACCCAGCCCAGGCCAGCTAACCAACAATGACAACTGCAACAAGAAATAGCTGGGTGTTGTGGTGGGCACCTGTAGTACCAGCTACTAGGGAGGCTGAGGCAAGAGAATCCCTTAAGCCCATGAGTTTGAGGTTGCTGTGAGCTGTGATGTCACCGCCATCTACTGAGGGCAACATAGTGAAACTCTGTCTCTAAAGAAAAAAAAAATTATCTTGGATGCTACTGTTATATATTTGCTTTTTTTAGGGTTTAAAACCAGTAGTTTTGCTGTTGCTCTATTTTGTTTAATTATTTGGTGAACATAAGTCAGGAGTGAACACAGGAATCAGTGAGAGCTTTAAGTCTGATCTTTGTCTCACCCTTCGGCCTACCAAGTCATGAAACAGGACAATGACAGTATATTAGCTGCATACAAATCCCTGTGATTCTTGACTTTGCAGAAGTACCATATTCAGTTTTATTTTTTTACTTTGTTATTACAAAGCATTAGAGGGTACAAATTTTTATACAATGTATTTGTTACATGAATACATTGTAATGCTTACATCATGGCCTCTAGTGTGCCTGTCACCAGAATGGTGTGCACTGTTCCTGATAAGGCAAGTTTTTGTCCATCCTCCCTGGGTTTCCAGTGTCCTTTGTATCTTTGTGCCTGAGTGTACCCAGTGTTTTGCTCCCACTTATTAGTGAGAACATATGGTATTTGTTTTTCATTTCTGAGATAGCTCTTAGGATAATGGTCTCCAGTTCCATCCACATTGCTGTAAAAAACATTATTCATTCCTTTTTATGGCTGAGTAGTACTCCATGGTATGTGCACCTCACATTTTCTATATCCACTCGTGAGTTGATGGGTGCTTATGTTAATTCTATATCTTTGCACTTATCAATTGCAGTGTGATAAACATTCAAGTGCAGGTTTTTTTTTTTTTTTTTATAAAATGACTTCTTTTCCTTGGGGTAAATACCCAGTAGTGGGACTGCTAGATCAAATGGTATGTCTACATTTATTTCTTTGAGGAGTTTTCCATAGAGGTTGTACTAATACCTGAATCCTTTTTTATACCATTTGCTGATTTCCTTGGCTCATGTTTAAAATATGCTTTTAACTATGTGCTTTGTATTAGTTCATTGTATTTCCAAGCCTGTGATGTCATCCTTTTTTCTGTAGGTCTGGTCATGAAATAACTGGGCTGTTAACACATTGGGAAGATAAATGGTTGTGTAAGTTGTGAAATGGCCGCTGGGGTAGGGCAGCTAAGATACCTGACTGCTCATGTGTGTTTTCTGCACAAACTTTTTTTTTCCTTCTGATTGCCTCTTCTCTTTTCCTTCTCTCTGCCCCACCACCCATTGTGTTGGGGAATGTCTCCTTTAGTATTTTTTTTTTTTTTTTGAAGAAAGGGTCTTACTCTGTCATCTAGGTTGGAGTAAAGTAACCTGATCATAGCTGTCTGCAGTCTTGAACTTCTGGGGTCAAGTGATCCTCCCATCTCAGCCTCCTGAGTAGCTACTGCACCTGACTTACTATTTATTTATTTATTTATTTATTTTTATTTTCGTTTTTTGAGCTGGAGTCTCATTTTGTTGCTCTGGGTAGAGTGCTGTGGCATTACAGCTCACAGCAACCTCAAACTTTTGGGCTCAAGTGATCCTCTTGCCTCAGCCTCCCAAGTAGCTGGGACTACAAGTGCTGGCCACAATGCACAGCTAGATTTTTCTATTTTTAGTAGAGATGGGGTTTCTCTCTTGCTCAGGCTGGAACTCGTGAGCTCAAGTGATCCAACCACCTCAGCCTCTCAGAGTGCTAGGATTACAAGTGTGAACCATTGTGCCCAGTCTGACTTATTTTTAAATTTTTTGTAATGATGAGGTCTTGTTGTGTTGTTCAGGTTGCTCTTGAGCTCTTGGGCTCATGCCTTGGCCTCCCAAAGAGCTAGGATTGCAGGTGTGAGCCACCTTACCCAGTCTCTCCTTCAGTCTTTTTTTTTGGGGGGGGGAGGGGCCGGGGCTGGGTTTGAACCAGCCACCTCCAGCATATGGAGCTGGCACCCTACTCCTTTGAGCCATAGGCACTAACTGCCCCTCTCCTTCAGTCTTGATAGAATGGTCAGCCCATGTTCCCTGGCCTACCCTAAGTGGGAAGACATGTGATATAAGCTAAGTAATCAGACATAGTCTTTCTCAATTTGAATAGCTCAGCAGTTCTCAACCTGTGGGTTTTGACCCACAGGAACTGTATTAAAGGGCTGCGGCATTAGGAATGTTGAGAACCACTGGAATAGCTACTCAGAGGTGAGCCAAAGAGACTGCTGGTGCCTGCTGCCCAAATCCTTGGAGTTATTTTGTTGTTACTGTTGTCTTTCCAAGTCTGTTTCTTTAGCTTTTTGTTTTATTTTGTGTCTACATAGTAAGCCTCTTTTTCTTCTGTTAGTTAGTCAGGGTTCGTTTCTCTTACTAAGTGAAGAAGTCTGTTTGAAATGTGCATCTTACAGTGATCCCAGGAGGCCTTGCAGGGAATGTTCACCCTGCAAATTCATATTAATCCACCTCACAAAGCATGACACATAAATCCGAATGATCACCTATGAATTTACAGGAAGATAATCAGCGGGCAGGATAGGATGTTTATTGCAACATTTTAATGCATTTGTTCCATGCTGGTAAGCCACATGGGAAATCAGGAGTTTCCTAAACAGAAGGTTGCTTGGTGACCAAGAAGAGCCGTATGATCTGTAATAGATACCTGCTCCCCTGTTGACAGGGCATGGATGAGCACTCTAAACCTAGACCCCTTTCTTATGCTGGTTCTCATGCATTTTTGGCCACAGCCTACTTAAGGAAAGGAATTTTAGGCTTCCTCTTCTATACAACCTGGTTGCTAGAAGAAGTACTCATTGCTGAGTCCCCCTGCTGTTGAATGAGAACACATTAGACTTCCTTAAAGGCAAAGTAGAGCTGACTACAAATGTGTGATGAGCTTATTATACCCACATGTCAGTTTTAATGTTTTTTGTTTGTTTGTTTTTGTTTATTAAAGAGACGGGTCTTGCTTAGTTGTCCAGGCTGAAGTAAAGTGGCGAGATCACAGCTTACTAGAGACTTCAACTACTGGGCTCAAGTGATTCTTCCTTCTCAGCTTCCTGAGTAGTTGTGATTACAGGTGCATGGCACTGTGCCAGCCTAGTTTTCTTATGTTTTTGTGGTGATGGGGTCTCATTGTGTTGCCCAAGATGGTCTCAAACAGCTGGGCTCCAACGATCCTACTGTGTTGGCCTCCCAAAGTGCTGGGACTACAGGCATCAGCCACCATGTCTGGCCCAGTCCTAACTTCCTAGGATCACAGCTAGACCACCCAAGTGGGACTTTGGGTGCTTCCAGATTCTTTATTATACACTAGAAACCTCATGCTCACACCATGAAATGGCTATTCACAGCCATTGGCCAAGAGGAGTGGTCTTATTTTCTGACCTACTTGATTTTTTTTTCTTCAAAAATCTTAGAGGAAACCTAATAATAATAATAAAAAAAAAAACTCTCTCTAGAAGTTGGTCAGAAGACGCAGACTCCCCAGAAAGACAGATTTGATTTTTGTGTGCGTCACGTGCCTCCGTCTGGTGTCTCGTGGAGGAGGAGGAGCTGCCAACGACCTGCGCTTTCTCTTCTGTCACCTTCACTTTACTCTGACGGGCTCACTGGGTTTCCTTGATTTTTGTTTCTGTCTTTCAACTAATTTTATTAATATGTTTTTTCCAAAGAAATTACCCTAATCATAGTATTCCCACGTTCAAGAATATCCAGGGGCTCCCTGTGTCTATAGAGGGATGTTCAGTATGGTCTTGAAGAGCACAGGCTCTGGATCTCAGCTGCCTGGGTTGGACTACTCGTGCCTTTAAGTAAATTACTTATCCTCCCAATGCTGTCATTTTATTATCTGAAAGTAGGGGGTAATAATAATACTCAGACATTTAGGAAGGATTCTGTAAGGTAATCCATGAGTGTTTTTCAATGCTGTGCTTTGTATTGACTATGGTATCTGGCGTAGTGACCACTATCCACATGTTGGGTATTGAATCAGTAGTCGTAGAGTGATCAAATTGGCCTTCTTTGTTTTAATTTTTAAGGCTGTTTAATTGCCACTTGTTGAGCATCAAGTATGTGTCACATACCGTGGTACAGTTTGTTAGTTATATTATAAAATTGGCCCACTGCCAACAGCCTGTCAGCTAAGCCTGTCTTGAGCTTCATTCATCTTGGAAAGGGGAAAGGCCAGAAGTCGTGCTCCTTAGCTGGTGAGGTGGTGGAGGAGGAATGCAGACTGAGCTGTGTCACGTCTAAGGCAAAGTTCTAACACGTGTGACTGTCACCATTAGTGTGTCTCCGAATTTCCAGTGTTATGTGGCTTAAGCACTGGGCTGTGTGTTATTTTGCTAGTTAATGTAAATGCTCTAGCAGAGCTTTTAAACTGCTTAGGGAAGGAAAAGGACATACTCTCTGAAATAAAATTCCTCTGCATCTGAAGATCCAACAACTTTTAAGTACTTATAAACTTTTTTTTTATTAACAATACAGTCAATATAAATGGAATCATTTTAAAAGCAGATACAATGATAGTTCTCAGAATATAACCCTAGTATTTCTCATTTACAAACAATAGGATTGTTTTGGATAATCATTTTACAGATAGAGAATTGAAGGCAGAAGGCTGTTTATTGGCTTGCCAAAGGCCACCCGGTGAATTAACAACTAAATGGGCATTAAAACCCATATTTTCCAACTCTTGGGCAACTTTTGCTCTAAGATGCTTGTTCTTTTAGACAAGAGACTGATTTTAAATTTGTGTGTGATGTGTCCTGGGAAACTAAAGTATTGGAAGTGGTATTTGGGCGCGCTTGGCATGTGTGTGGATTACAGTGGTGGAAGAAGTGATGAAGCAGCCTAGGACTTGCTTCCTCTCCCAGCTGTCACACACCTTTGGTGAGCTGAGTACAGTACTGGGACGACTCTCACCTTTCTGACTCTCGTCCTCTTTGGATCTTCCTTAGTTCAAGTTGTAGTTTAGGTCTTAGCTTAAAACTCTTCCTTGGGGGCCAGGCACAGTGACTCACACCTGTAATCCTAGCATGCTGGGAGGCTGGGCAGGTGGATTACCTGAGCTCAGGAGTTCAAGACCACCCTGAGTAAGATAGAGACCCTGTCTCTTCCAACAATATAAAAACTAGCTAGGCATTGTGGTGTAGTGGTACACCACATGTAGTCCCAGCTACTTGGGAGGCTGAGGTAAGAGGATCACATGAGCCCAAGAGTTTGAAGTTACCATGAGCTATGAAGCCACCACAGTCTACCTAGGGCACAGAGTGAGACTGTCTCAAAAAAACGAAAACAAAACAAGAAAACCTCTTCTTTAGGGAACCCTTCCCTTCACTACTCTGCTTTTTCCCTTGCTGAACCTCAGCCATATTCCCTAAGAATGTCCACAATTCCCATTCCAGTTCCTTTCTCCCTCTTTTGTTCACTGAAATGTTAAAGCTTGAGTCATTGCTGTTGACTCCATTGTCTAAAACATACTTTCCTGCCTTGTGTACTCATGGTTATCAACATCTACTGATGGAACACAGTCTACTGTTGACCACTAACTAAAGCTGACACGGTGGCTCACACCTGTAATCCTAGCACTCTGGGGGGCCCAGGTGGTTGGATCTTGTAGGGATCACGGTGAAACCTGCCCTTTTCCCTTAGTTTGTTTACTGAAAGGTCGATTCACAATTATGATAGATTAATAAGAGAAAGAGAAAGATTTATTTCTAAGTACCATGCTCATGGGGGGGGAACCACAAGGATAATTACTCAATGTCTCAGGCCTGGTCAGAGAGTTTTATAGATGCCTTTTAGAAGGAAGGAGGGAGAGTGTGTAAAGTATTGGCACAGCGAGTGGTTGCTGGGTGTGTATGTGTAGATGAGTGGAAACAGATTGATTTGTAGGTTACCCTGAGAGACAGGTATCATGCTTCAAATGACCTTGGGGCCAGGTCTATTAGCAAGGAGTAAGGAAGTCAGCAGCTCTTGATTCTCAGTCCTGTTACTCAGGTTTTATGTAGATAGAGGAAAGGCTTCCTTCAATGCTTCCTGATCATGAATGGCCTTTAATTCGAAATATTCTTTATAACGAGGAGTCATATTTTGGCGCAAAATTTCCATAGCTCCTTCAGTCTCCTGATCTGAGGAGTTTAACACCAGGCTGAGCAAGCTCGAGTTCCTATCAAAAAAAAAAATAAATAAAAATCTGGGCCTTGTGGCAGGTGTTTGTAGTTCCAGCTACTTGGGAGGCTGAGGCAAGAGGATTGCTTGTGCCCAGGAGTGTGGAGTTTCTGTGAGCTGTGTTGCCCTCTGCTCTATCTATGGAGGGCGAAAGAGTGAGACCCTGTCTCAAAAAAAAAAAAAAAAAAAAAGATTTTACCAAATATATCTGTTCAGAAGGAAAATCTTACCCCACCCAATTCTATCCATTTAAATACAGTACATTACCCTCCTGATCGGTGGGTCCTACCCACCAGCATTATTTGAATAATTAATTCTCTGACAGGACTCCTTCTTTTTAGAGAGGAGACTGCATAAGGATCAGTTTCTGTCTTCATCACTGTTGCATTCCCCTGGGTCCCTTTGCCATATAGGAGGAGTTGAGTAAATACTGTTCAGTGAATAAACATTTTCACTAATACCTGCTAAGTGTGGGGGGCCTGGAAGGCTGGGTATGAAGAGGAGAAAAGAGAGAAGAACTGGAAGTAGTAATATAGACAAAACTGGAAATATTTACAATGTTCTTAGTCCTTTCAGCTTTGGTGAAAATGGGAATTTGGTCATTAGATAACATTTGGTACTTCTTTTAGTGACAAAATTCTTTTTATTTTATTATTATTTTTTTGAGACAGCACCTCACTTTGTCACCTTGGGTAGAGTGCTGTGTCATCACAGCCCACAGCAACCTCAATCTCTTGGGCTCAGGCAATCATTTTGCTTCACCCTCCCCAGCAGCTGGGGCTACAGGTGCTCACCACAACACCTAGCTAGATTTTTCTCTTTTTGGTAGAGACAGGGTATCACTCTTGCTCAGGCTGAGCTCAAGCAATCCACCTGCCTCAGCCTTCCAAAGTGCTAGGATTATGGGCATGAGCCACTGTGCCTGGCTAATCTTTGACTTTTTAATGAAGCTAGAAGTAGGGAGGAAAACATAATAAAAAAATGTATAGAAGCATTTCCCTCTTCAAAGTGTGTCATTGAGAGAGGATACCCAGAAAAAGTAAGGTCTAAGAGAACAGGAATTCTCAAGGAGACCCCAAGGATATACCTATGAGGTCCTCCCCCTGGTGACTCAGCTGTTAGGGATTTGTAAATTTAACTTCCTGGGACCTGGAGACTGACATTTGCTTCTGCTTCTTGAAAGCCCCGGGTTCTGTAAAAGCTGGAGTCTGCTTCTCCAGCTTGATTCAGACTGACCAATAAGAAAGGTACCTGTACGCTGGAACTTTTTGACAGGGAATAAAAAGAAGATCAGCCAGTTGGGGAGGGCAGCTGTTTTGAATTCTTTTGTGCTGTATCTCCACTGGCGGAAATAAAGCCCTTCCTCTTAGGTTTTTGGGTACTCTTTCTCTCCACGGGGCCTCGTCTTCCTGCAACATAGTAAACTTTAAATCCATATGTCATTTTTAGGATTCATCCCTCTCTGGCAAAATGGAGAAGCCAATTTGGAATTTTATTCTTCACTTTTTTCCCCTCAAAGAGTTTGAGTTCTGGTTGAAAGAAAGGGATCGACCTGGTTGAAAGAAAGGGATCGACCCCTGAGCTTGGAGGTTGAGCAAAGAATAGTGCCTTCTCCGTACTCACCTTTTCTGCTGTGTGAATTGTCTTGTCTGGGAAGGATGTGTTCAATAGGTGTGTGATAAGTTGCAGGGTTTGTGTGTGTGTTTAGTTTAAGTCGTTCTTTATTTATGGTAGCAGGGACCTGTTTGTGAGCTGGCTAGAGGCAAATGTTGTTTGTCATTTTTCTTTATTCATTCATCAAACACTTTTGCATTACCAAGCATTGCAGAGATCCCAAGAATAGAGCCACCCTTCCCTCAAGAAAATTTTTTTTTGCAAAATGATAATCAGTTACTGTTTACCTATTGAGTACTTAGTATGTCCCCACCAGAGATTTAGATGCAGCATTTATGCATCAGCAGATGTTTCTTATCTGCCTGCTAGTACCAGGTACTCTTTTAAATATTGGGTATTAGCAGAGAACAAGGCCCAGTGGTGCAGTGAAGCTAAAGTGAAAGCGCAGAAGAGGGTGAAAGTCAGGGGGCACTGTTGAGAGGGCCTAGACCAGTGGTAGTACATCTTCATTTTTAATTGAGAGGTTGCAACTATTTCTTTGACTGTTACCCTCGGTGCAGTGGAAATAAGTGGATGAAAATGTAGGGCATTTCTTCCCTGCCTTTGCAGCTGTGATGTGTTGTCCTCAGCCATTCACCATCTCATATTTGAGGCGTGGAGTGCTAACTTTTAGGACATGGCCCTTTTGATATGCTGATCTTCCCACCCCTCATATCATAAAGATACTTGTTTTGGGATTGTTCAGCAATGTTTCTTGTTCATGATTGTCCTGTCAAGACTTAGGTCTCCTGTGGAACCACTTCTAAATCCCTGAATTAGTTTGAAGTGTGGCCCGTGAAATTTCTCCCAGGAGCAGAGATGAGAAGGTGTATGTGGACACCTGAGCCCATAGTGGTGTGCCAAGGGCCACTAAAACTGCTACTGCTGTGGGGATGACAACCATCAAGGTCCCACAGCTGTTACTACTGTGATCATTATTATATTAGCACATTGTTACTACCAACCACTGTTACGACCATTATCATTATTACCACTGGATGGATTTTTAAGGGAGTTTTCTTCTAAGACATTTTAGTCACATAGATGTCCAGTAGCTGATGTCACATGTCTGTCCCCAAAGGTTACAGAAAAGTTACCAGAGGAGAGACTGTAATAAGTCATTAGAGTGTGAGCTTTCTATCAGACCCAGTTCTGCCCCTTCCCAGGTATGCAACTGCAGGCAAGTTTGTGGTCAGTTTTAAGGCTAGTTTCTTTATCTGTACAATGGGAATAATAACAACTGTCATAAAACAATGATGCTACCACTTGCCTTCTTCCTGTGTGCTAGGCACTTTACCTAAGCTACTACGAATTCCCAATTTACAGATGAGTCTGAGCACAGAGAGGTTAAGAACTTTGTGAACACATAGCAAGCACATGGTGAAGGGATTGAGGTGGTCTGGTCACCCAAGGTTGTTACAATATGTGAAGCTCAGAGCATGGTGTCACTAGTGCATTATGACATTTATTCCAAGTGCAATATCATTGTCATAAACTAGGCTTTAATTGTCAAGAAGACCTTCTTCTTCCTGTATAGAGATAGCCCTGACTTTTCTCTGCCTGGAACCTTTATTCCCATTTTCAAATTCTGCCTACTGTAGGTGGAGGTGGGTCTGGTATTCCACTATCCTTAAGCAAATGCAGATGGTTGCTTTTCAGGAGTTTAATGGTAGACCCCAAGACTCCCACCAAAACTTAAATTGCTTCTAATTCTGAGCACTCTGGGAGGCTGAAGAGGGTGGATTGCTTGAGCTCACAGGTTCTAGACCAGCCTGAGCAAGAGCAAGACCCCCATTTCTAAAAGAAAAAAAAAAATAGCCAGGCTTTGTGGTGGGTGCCTGTAGTCCTAGCTGCTTGGGAGGCTGAGGCAAGAAAATCGCTTGAGCCCAAGAGTTTGAGGTTGCTGTGAGCTATGATGCCATTTCCTTCTACACAGGGCAGCAAAGTGAGACTCTGTCTCAAAAAAATAAAAATAAAAAATAAATAAAAAAATAAAAAATTGCTCCTATTTCCTCTCTGCCCCCATCTTGAAGTCTGATTTTGTATCAACAAGTTGAGAAATTTTCAAGGAGCCCAGGTCTCTGGTGCATTGATGAGCTAGCTGACTCACCCCCAATTAGGCCGTGGGGCTGCCTGATGGGGATACTCTTGTTTACCAAGCTGTAGTTTTTTTTTTTCCTTTTCTTTATTGTTGTTTTTTAAAGATGGATTGATGGCATGGAAGCCATTCAAAGTGTGGCCTATATTGACTTTGATCACTGCTACTCCAGCTGAGGCGATGGCAGATAGCAGGGGCAGGTGAAAAAGACGTCAGGTAGGCAGAATGATGGGGCCCTTGGAGAAGGAAACAGCCCAGTGCAGAAAAGCGTTCAAACCTCTGCACTTCCCACCCCCACCTGTTTCATAGATAAATTAGAGGCTGCTCTGGTCAGAGCTGGTCATTAAATCAGTCCAGGCAGCCTTTCTTTGAGCTGTGATCAGGAGTGAGGCTCTGGGCTATTTGTAAACGGGCTGACAGCGTTGAAGCAAAGTGCAATATTTAAGCTGTCACAGACGTAATGTGCAATCATGGTGAGAAACCTATCCATTTTGTCACCGGTGTGCTTTATCTTTTTTTGTGCCTTCTATTCTTGGGGTATAATAAATAAGTTATTTGAGGATGGCTGAGAATGATAATTTATTTTTTATTTGGTAAATCAAGAATGGACTTGCATTCCGATGTCCAGCTTGTGACTCCAAGCCTGAAAACCCTGTTAGGTGAGGATTTCACCCAAAGCTTAGGATGATTTTATGATGTACCATGTTCCCGTTTTGTCATGGGCCCTTCTGTTCTCACAGGTGATCAGGTTCTTTTCTGATGATCAGAAAGCTTAAAGCTTATGAATAATAGTTAACTGAAAATGCAAATGATTGTTGGGTGGGGACATACTTCTCTACCTTCTCCCATACTGATTCCATGTCCGAGAACTAAGACAGTTTCTTCAACCATGAGGCCTGTTTCTCTGCTGCTGAATTCAAGCTGAGGTCATCTCTGGGGAACATGTCCCCATGGGTGGAAGTGGAAAAAACACATTCAAGTTTCTGTGGGCATTTGAGAGCTGCTCATACTTCCAGGGAAGCTGTCAGTGTCCATGCCTTAATTATTAGTGTTACTCATCCCATTTAAATGTTTGTTGGTAGAGAGGGAGTTGTGTCTTAAAGGGGTTCATCTTTTCTCAGTAGTGAATAGTTTCATAGTTGGTGATTATGCCAAAAACTACTGAGTTTGTGTAAAGATGTTTTCTTAGGCATCTCTAAGAGCATTTTATATATAAATCCCCTATGGGCAAAGGTCCCATAAGTTAGACCACGGAGAATGTGGATCATGGCATGGATTTTGGACTCAGAATTCCATTTGAATCCCAGCTTAAACGTGGATAAGGTTTTTGTTTTGTTTCAATTTAATTTTTATTTAAAAATCAAAGGAATATTTGCAGATAATTTTAAGAAATTCAAAAGTACTTTAAGACTTATCACAAAAAATACCAGTCTCTAACGTCACTGCTCCCATCCTTTACTGTGTGGTTTCAGGGGTACCACCTTTTATTCTGTTTAAGCTATTTCTTCTAGTAGTTCTCTCTCTCTATGTGTGTGTTTCTATTTCTTGCACTTTCAATTTTAGGTATTGTTTATTGTTATCTATTACTATCCCTAGTAAGAAAGTTGAGGATTTAATTTTCTTATACTCCCCCAAATCCACACTTTCTACCTTCTATTCTCCTAATAAATGTATGTCAGTATATCAGCATTTTGCAGACATTTTTCATAGCTGAGTCATGTAGTGTACTGTAATTATATTGTCTTTTTATAAGACTAATAAAGTACTTTCCTTATTTTTTTGCTTAATTTTCTGTGTGCCATTTCTAATTCCTCCCTAGCCTCTCTAGAAGAACTGGGGGAGCGGGGGACCCTCCTAGCATAGCCAAAGCAATGAAAGAATTTATTAGTCCCTTTAGAAATTTTTTTTTGGTTTCCTCCCTCATGTTGTTTCCTGTCCTGCTTTAAAAGTGGACTAGTTGCCTCCTGTGTTCATTTCACAGCTGTCATCCTAGAATATCCCTTCATGATATCCTTGCGAGGGAATGTTTCTTTTTTCTTCTCAGCCACAGTTGCTCATCTGTGCAGTGGGGATAATATCTATCTCAGGGAGGTGTTGTGATAATTTAGTGAGATTAAACAGTGGCATGAAGGAAGAGCTCAAGATAAGCTGCTGCTATTCTTTCTTCTTTATCTTTCCCCCCTTTATTATGATGTCTAGTTATGATCACTAATCTGTAATGCACCTTTAAGAATAAATTTATAGTAGACCTGGAAGAGAACTAAGACATCTATTTTCTTTTTTTTTGGTAGAGACAGAGTCTCACTTTATTGCCCTTGGTAGAGTGCTGTGGCGTCATAGCTCACAGCAACCTCCAGCTCCTGCGCTTAAGCGATTCTCTTGCCTCAGCCTCTGGAGTAGCTGGGACTACAGGCACCTGCCACAATGCCTGGCTATTTTTTTTGTTGCAGTTTGGCCAGGTCCAGGTTTGAACCTGCCATCCTTGGTATATGGGGCCGGCACCATACTCACTAAGCCACAGGCACCGCCCAAGACATCTATTTTCAGTCTTTTCGTTTCAGAAAGGCCTAGAGGAGGTTGTTGTCTTTAGCAAGGTCATGAGGCTGGTTGATACAGAGAGGCAGACCTAGAAATAGATCCTTGCACCACTAACATTGGTGATTGTCTTGTGTTGTTTGAATTTCCTGAGTAACCTCAGTTGTCTTCAGGATTTTTGTTTTTGTTTGTTTCATTTCTTTATGTTTTTTAGTGGCAAAGTCATTTCATCTACCTTTTCCAAATTTTTCTTTTTTGAAGTATGGAACAGCTTTATTGGGATATAATTCACATATCATAAAGCTCGTAATTCAATGGTTTTTTTGAGACAGGGCCTCAAGCTATTCCCCTGAGTAGAGTGCTGTGCCATCACAGCTCACAGCAACCTCAAACTCCTGGGCTCAAGCGAGTCTCCTGCCTCCGCCTCCCAAGTAGCTGGGACCACAGGTGCCTGCCACAATGCCCGGCTATTTTTTGTTGCAGCTGTCATTGTTGTTTGGCAGGCCAGGGCTGGATTCGAACCTGCCACCTTAGGTGTATGTGGCTGGCGCCTTAGCCACTTGAGCTACAGGCGCCAAGCCAATGGTTTTAATATATTCCTAGTTGTGCAGCAATCACCAAAATCTAACTGAACATTTTCATTGTCTCAAAAGAAACCACATATCCTTTAGCTGTCATTCCCCTACCCACATCCCTAGGCTTCTGTTAATCTGCTTTATGTCTTTATAGTTTTACCTATTTTGGACATTTTATATAAATAGAACTTATAGTATGAAGTCTTTTATGACCTGATTAGCTTACTTTGCATAATATTTTCAAGATTTATTTATAACATGTATTAAGGCTTTAGTCCTTTTTATGGGTAAATAATGTTCTATTATATAGATACACATTTTTTGTCCATTTTTCAGTTATGGACATTTAGACCTTTTTTACTTTTTGGCTATTATAAATAGTACTGCTAAGAATATCCATATATAATTTTGTGTGGGCCTATTTTTTCATTTCTATTGTGTATGCACTTAGGAGTGGAATTGGTAGTTCAAATGAAAACTTTATGTTTAGCTTTCGAGGAACCGCCAGATGGATTTCCAAAGCAACTGTACCATTTCCCATGCCCGCCAGCAGAATATGAAGGATTCAGTTTCTTCACATCACCACCTGCACTTGTTGTTTGTTGTTTGTCTTCATTCGAGACCAATCTAGGATATGTACAATGATATCTCACTGTCTTTGTTATTTGTATTTCCTGGATGCTAATGATGTTTATTCCCTTGTATATCATCTTTGGGAAAGTGTCTTTGCCCTTTTTGTTTGAGACAGGGTCTTGCTCTGTTGTCCACCCTAGAGTGCTGTGGCATCATTGTAGCTCACTGCAAACTCCTGAGCTCAAGCAGTCCTCCTGCCTCAGCCTCCCAAATAGGTGGGACACCTAGCTATTTTTCTTTTTAATCTTTAGTAGGCACGTATCTTACTCTTGCTTAGGTTGGTCTTGAACTCGTGGCTTCAAGTGACCCACCTCAGCCTCTCAAAGTGCTAGGATTATAGCACTGGCTGAGCCACTGTGCACAGCCTTTCACCTCTTTTTAAATAGTGATGTTTATCTTTTATTATTGAGTTGTAGTATTTCTTTATTTAGAAACAGTGTCTCTTTTTGTTGCTCAGGCTGATCTTTTTTTTTTTTTTTTTTGGTTGCAGTTTTTGGCCAGGGCCAGGTTTGAACCTGCCACCTCTGGTATGTGGGGTCGGTGCCCTACTCCTTGAGCCACAGCCCCCCCGCCCCCGTAGGCTGATCTTGAACTCCTAGGTCCAAGTGATCTTCCTGCCCTGGCCTCCTGAGCTGGGATTACAGAACATGGACCACTGTGCCTGACTTTGAGTAATAATAGTCTTTTTATATATTATGGATAAAAGTCCCTTATCAGATGTGTGATTTCTAAATAATTTTCCTGTTCTGTGGGCCATTTTTTCATCTTCTTGATGGTATCATTTGTAGCACAAAACTTATATCACTTTTTTTTAAAATTCATGCTTTTGGTTTATATCTAAAAAAGCTTTGCTTAACCCAAGGTCATGAAGATTTATATCTTCTTTTTTTTTTTTTTTTTTGAGACGGAGCCTCAAGCTACCCCCCCTGGGTAGAGTGCCATGGCATCACAGCTCATAGCAACTTCCAACTCCTGGGCTCAAGCGAGTCTCCTGCCTCAGTCCCCCAAGTAGCTGGGACAGAGGCACCCGCCACAACGCCCGGCTATTTTTTGGTTGCAGCCATCATTGTTGTCTGGCGGGCCCGGGCTGGGGATTCGAACCAGCCACCTTAGGCGTACGTGGCTGGCGCCTCAGCCGATTGAGCCACAGGCGCAGAGCCAAGATTTATATCTTCTTATAAGAGTATTATACTTTTAGGTCGTATATTTAGCTTTTTTAATCATTTTGAGTTAATTTTGGTGCATGTAGGAAGAAGGGGTTCCAACCTCTTTTTTTTTTTTTTTTGCATTTGGATATAAAATTGCCCCAGCACTGTTTGTTGAAAAGATTATTCTTTTTGGTGGTGCCTCTGGCTCGGTGAGTAGGGTGTTGTTCTCATATACCGAGGTTGGCAGGTTTAAACCTGGCTCTGGCCAAACTGCAACAACAACAACAAAATAGTTGGGTGTTGTGGTGAGCACCTGTAGTCCCAGCTACTTGGGAGGCTGAGGCAAGAGAATCGCCTAGGCCCATGAGCTGTTATGCCACGGCACACTACTGAGGGCGACAAAGTGAGACTCTGTCTCGACCAAAAAAAAAATTATTCTTTTCCTATTGAATTGTTCTTGGCCCCCTTGTAGAAACCAAATATGCAGGGGGTTTTGGCACTGTCACTGTCTGGTCTCAGCATATACCATCCTTCTCTTCTACAAAGTGCAGGTGACTAATGTAATAATAATGTACCTGATAATAAAGTGAATGGATTCTAGCAATCCTCTTTGTCTGAACCTTTGTGGCCAGAGGGGGTAAACATCTTGGAGGGATGCAGTCCTGCTCAGATGAGGGGAAGATGGAGAACCAAAGTATCAAGAACTGTCAAATGTGCCAGATATGGAATAGGAATTAATTTTGAGGGTTATCATAGGAACACTATACAGAATCAGCACAAGCAGCTGACAAATAAATATATTTGGTATGTTCAAGCAATGGGAAGAGCTGCTATTCAGCTTTAGCTGCAAACCTCTGTAGGCCTGAGAGTTTGCTGTGGGACCAGAGACCAGCAGATGTACTCAGCTGTGACTACTGTATATCAGGATGTGTCCTAATCTACACCCTTTCCATTCCCACATACAAGGTCATTCCTGGAGTCAGCCAAGAGACAAGTCAGCACTTTTCCTGTGGACAGCACCAAAGCCCGCCATCTTGGCCACTGCCCCAGAATCTTGGAAACTTATGCAGTGAAATGGATTATTGTTTTTATTGCTTTTGTTCTTTTTTAAAATTAGAGTTTAGAACACATAAAGAATATAAAGTGTGGTTTAGTGACCTTTTTTTTTTTTTGGCCGGGGTTGGGTTTGAACCCGCCACCTCTGGCATATGGGGCTGGCGCCACCCTGGTTTAGTGACCTTTTAACCTGTGTATTCTTGTGTAGCTATTACCAGATTAAGATATGGACATTTTTGGTATTCCCAAAGGTTCCCTGGTGCCCTTTGCGACTCAGTGCTCCTTCCCAAAGAAGTCAGCACTGTTCTAGCAATTTTTTTTAAACCATACATTTGTTTTACCTGCTTATGAATTTTAAACAAATAAAAACTAACCATGGTATATATTCTTTTATGTCTGGCTTAATTTATTCAGTATGTTTGAGAGATACATTTGTTTCACCATGTGTAGCATTTATTCATTGTTATTGGTTGAACATACCATAACATATTTATTTGTCTATTAATAGGCATTTGGGAAGTTTGTAGTTTGGGACTATTTTCGGTGAAAATGCTCTGTTTAATCTCATATGAGCACTCCTTTCTTTTTTGTATTTAGAGAGGTGTGGAAAATCTGGGCCTAAGGTAGATATGTGTTTGGCTCTAGAAGACTGCCCATGGGATCTTATTTTTTTTTATGGTATTCTCCTTTTTCTATCTCTCACCCAGCTCTGTCCTCAGCTCAGAGTATGTGTTTGTGGCCTAAAATATGTGTAGGTTAAGGTCAAGAGTGAGGAAGAGAAATTGTTGAAGGTATATAGGAGGAAGGGACAGGCTAATGTATATCAATGAAAGATAGGGAAGAAAGTGCAGAGAGGGTTGGAGACTGTGTAATTATCAGTTGGGTGCACAACTTTTCAATACGGATTCAAATTCTTGCTCTGCTATTTACTAGATATTTAACATTGGGAAACTTCATCACTGACACACATCTTCCTCATGTGTGAAACAGGGCTGATAAAGAGCACTTATGGGGACTATGAACAGTATGTGAAGCATTGCTTAAAAGTAACAGCTCATTCATTGAGTGCTTTCTATTGCTAGTCATCATGCTAATGTAATTATCTATTCTGATCTTATATGAGCTACGACTGTACGCTTCCCCATTTTTCCCAATTAGGAAGGTGAAGGTCTGAGAGGCTCAGTAACAGGTTCCCAGGCCACACAAGTGGCAAGTTAACAGAGCAGCGATGTATTGATTGCAAAAGATCGCAGGAGGCAGATGCACATGAAAGAGAGTGTCCTTGTTTGTAGACAGGAACAGGTGGGGACCTGGTACTTACGCAGGTGGGTTAGAATATCAGCCAGTGGTCCATCCAGGGTTTTCTGGGCTGATGCTAGAAGGAACAATGACTGCATGGGGTGAAGGAGAGAGGAAAGCTGACAAGTCTTCTGTAATATTTAGTTTCATTTCTAGGGCGAGATGATGAGTTTCTTTCCCAGCATTCACCCAGACCTTGCACAGAGATAGAGCTGTACAGCTCAGATCCCTCCTCACTCTTACCTTTAGTTCTTCTGCCTGCTCTATCTGACATCAATCCCTAGGTTTGCTTCTCGGTCAAGGTGCCCTCTGTGTTTCTCGCTCTATCTACTGTGTTTTCCCCTCCATCTACTGTGTTTCCAGCTGTATATGCTCTCCTGAATGCAGATGGCTCTGGCCTCTAACTTCTAGTATTGGCCTCCTGGGAAGTCCTCAAAATTCCATGATTATTTGCCTCCCTTTTCCTGAGTTTACAAGTTCTTCTCTCTCAGGTGGCTGGCCATGCCTCAGTGACACCATCCCAATCCTGAAGCAAGCCACACGTCATAGGGGTACTTTACAGGAGAACAGTTGAATGCATTCTCTCCACACCCTCAGTTTCAACTCTTCATTGTCCTCATCCCAGGCATCCAGCGTTACCAGGTTGAATATCTTTTCACACCTATAAGGACATATGAAAACAAAGACAGTAATCTTCATTTTTTAATTTTTTAACTGAAATGGTAAAGTCTTACTGTGAACACAGATCTTTTTTTCCTCTAGTCCACCCTCTTTCCTTTGCCTTTTCACACTCTCATCTTTTTTCACTTCTTTTATCTTTTTCACCCTCATTCCCTCCTGGACCTAACTATCACTTTCTCTCGCTCTTTCTGCTCCCTGCCTTCTTCCCACTCCCTCTTTCCTTCTCTCCTTGCTTGAATGGGTTGCTACTTTGGCCCAGTCCTGGAGCTGGGGTCATGGGATAGATATAAAGATGGATAGGACAGGCTCGGCGCCTGTGGCTCAATCGGCTAAAGCACCAGCCACGTACACCTAAGGTGGCGGGTTCGAATCCCCAGCCCGGGCCCGCCAAACAACAATGATGGCTGCAACCAAAAATGGCCGGGCGTTGGTGGTGGGCACCTGTGGTCCCAGCTACTTGGGAGGCGGAGGCAGGAGACTCGCTTGAGCCCAGGAGTTGGAGGTTGCTATGAGCTGTGATGCCATGGCACTCTACCCAGAGGGATAGCTTGAGTCTCCGTCTCAAAAAAAAAAAAAAAAAAAAAAGATGGATAGGACACACCCTTATCCTGGAGGAGAGAAAGTGGACCTTCCCTCATCCCAGGGAGACCAGGACGGGGATAGCTAATTGTCACACCGGTTTTTCCCATCATCTGGCCACACCTCCCACTTCATTTATCAGGTGAAAGTGAAGGATCCTAGCAGACCCTGACTTCCAGTACTGAATTGACCCTGGGGCCTAGGAATTAAAAACAAACAAAAGCATTCCAGTGCTCAGGCAGTCTATTAAATTAAGCCCAATCTTTACCCTTCCTTTGTTTACCAGTTGTTACAGACATTTGTCCACATTATAGGCTCCTGTCTATGGTAGAAATAAATGCTTAGCATCTGTGTAGAATAAATCACTCTAAGAGGAATTGCATTTAACGAAAAATGGCTTTCCCAGCTTTAGAAACAACTGAATCCATTGTGAAGGGTAGCAATCAATGGCGTAAGCTTTGAAGCCAGGTATAGAATACGGTGCAGATTTCATGTGGGAGATTAAAGGATAGAGAAGATGCCCTGAATGCTTACATGTGTCCTAGCATAGTGCACATGCTCCACACGTGTCTCTTGTCCTTTCATTCTCATGGCCACACATGAAGTTAGCAGCACTAGCACCGCTGAACTGCATGTGAGACACCAGATAGCAAAGATCTTCAGTTAGAAATATTTGTGGGGTGCCTATATGCATCACGCACTGATGTTGGACTACACCAGTTTAAAAATGCAGTCTTATTTTTGTTTTTGTATTAACATTGCATTATATTACATTCTTGTGGGGTGGTGGGTAAGGCAGAATAAGATATATTATAAACATAATCAGTCAATTATGAAACGTGTTTGCAGATGATGAGGGCTATGGATAAAAGGAGTATTAGGGAGGCCAAGGCAGGTGGATTGTTTAAACTCACCAGTTCGAGACCAGCCTGAGCAAAAGTGAGATTTCCCCCCCCTTTACTAAAAAATAGAAAAACCGAGGCAAGAGAATTACTTGAGCCTGAGTTGGAGGTTGCTGTGAGCTATGATGCCATGGCACTGTACCCAGGCTGACTCTGTCTCCAAAAATAAAAATAAAAATAGGGAGGGCCGGGGATTGAGAATGTTGGGGGGAGGCAGGCTGTAGTATTGAGTGTGCTGGTGTGGTAGTCAGGGTGGACTTCATCGAGAAGTGAAGGATTGAGAAAAATATGCCTAACATTGAAAAAGCCCACTCTGTCCTAGAATCTAGCTGTAAGGTGTAAGTGCTCATTTAGAAGTCTTTGCTGAGCTGGGTGGTGCCAGGCATGGTCCCCATCACAGTTGCTTCCTAATGGCCAGTAGTTTTTTAAGTCCTCCTCAAAATAATTAGGTGCTCAAGGCAGTGGCGCTGGCAGATTTCTGGCAGAGCTGAGAGGAGGAAAGGCTCGATGTCAGGAAGGACTCCTCACACACAGTACCCGAGGACCCATGATGGACATGGGGCACTGACACGGATTTCCAGGTGCGGGGAGCCTGTCTCGGAGGTGGTGTGGTGAAGTCTCCATGTGCCCTGTGCTCAGTCAGACACCCTTTGAATCCGAGCTCCACCATTCAATGTTCAGCAGGTTGCATCACCTCTTGTGAGATTTGCTTTCCTCCTCCATGAAATGGGAACATTAACACTCAGCTCACAAGACTGGTCAACTGCATTTAGTCTGGAGGTGGACACGTGTCAAATACTGTCTCTGCAGCTGAGGTCTTTGTAGTCCATGTTCCCTCTGCAGGGTCAGGTGAGGTTTGCCCCAGGGTAAGCCTCAGCTCATCTCTCCCGTGGACAGGTAGCCCCCAGGTTACAGATGAGATAGGTGCCGTAGGTTTTTTCTTAGGGTGAATTTCTATGTGAGTAGGGAAAAAGTACATTTACCTAAATTATCTATAATGGGCTCTGTTCATAAGGGGGAGTTGTGCATGAGTTGGATGTGTGTAACTCCAGGACTGCCTGTCTCTGGCATCTAGGCAAGAGGAGAGGCCCGCAGCTGAGAAGCGCTGGAGCTTCCTATTCTTCCTCCCAACACAGGGCCAGCTTACCCAGAACAACATATGGACTGAAAAACTCATGGGGACTTTTCTCAGCAGGTGGACTTGTAAGCAAATGACAGGGCAGGGAGGAGTGGTCTGTGGATTCCTGATGGATCAGTTAGGAGGAGGCACCCCTGGGACGGCCATCTGTCCTCATCCTCCCCAGACCTGGCATAGAACAGAGTTGAATTCAGAAAGCACTAGTGGGGGAAAAAAAAAGAAAGCACTAGTGAATAGCTGGGGACCTTGGGGTACAGAGGCTGGGGCAATCTTTGGGGGGCTGCTTTCTGGGCAGCCCACTCTATGAGGCTGGTGAGGCTACAAGGGCTTCGTGGAACTTAGTGCTTTCGGAATTGTTCCACGATTGATTCAGGTATTCAGAAAACACTACTGCCAGCAGTTTGCTGGCCACCGGCCAGGGAGTGGGCAAAAGCATGGGGAGGCTGCGAACAGCACTGCCCTCAGGGACCTTTTAGCCCTCAGGTTCCTTTTAGCCTCAGGTTGTAGTAACTCAGATTACAAACTGGTGGCTGGAACATGACCACGTTGAGTGCTATTCCCCTGGGACTGGGAACTTTCTAGAGCTTTGGATGGATTCACTTATTTAAACTTGACAACCCCCCTGAGAGATAGGGATTGTTATTATCTCTATGTTCAAATCAGAAAACTAAGCCTAGGAGGGGTTAAGCAACTCACCTACTAAACCAAAACAAACAAACAAACAAACAAACAAACAAACAAACAAAAAGAACTTCTGAAGCCTGATCAGTACTGCTGAGTTTGCATCCTGCCTGGGGCAGCTAGCAGCAGTAAGGTGGCTATGTAACCTGGTTGGCCACAGTGATCACCATCGACTCTTCTGTGATGCCTCGTCCTCTTCCCTGTGTACGTTGAAGGCCTGGCCTCTTCTGCACTTGGTGAGCAACCTGAACTACCGGTACGTTGTTCTTTTAGTTAGTTTGCTGAACATGGTAGTGCTCCCATGGAAGCACTCAGCCTTGAAGACATGAAGCAGGAACCTTCTTCTTTAGGAAGCAGTCAACCTTGGAAGACGGAGAAGTTTAGACCTCTGGGCTGAGGGGAAAGGAGCAGGAATATATAGGAGAGGGTTGGCAGCACTCTCAGTTGAATTCATATTTTGGCTCTGTACTTCAGTCAGCAAGGTGGTACATCTCTTCAGAGTTCAAGTTACAGAGGTTATTCTGCCATCACCTGGTCTTTCTGTTTGGGAGGAGAATGTAGGGGTGAGTGATGGGGATCATGAACAGTTGTTCGAAGTTTCCTGCTAAGCCCCTAGCTTACCTAGTCTTCTCAATCTCAGCCTAGGAGTCTCTCTTCCCTTTTCCTTTAGAGTTTGCTATCTTCATTACTACTTTTCTTTTTGTAAGTGCACATTTCATTTTTTAAAAAAGATAGAAAATATAGAGAAAAAACAGAAGACAGCAAATATCAACAATGCTTTCTAGCCACAATTGTAGTATCTCTTTATATGTTTTGCATATATTTTTGTATTTCATATTTAATGTATTCATATGTAATATATTTACTTTTTTTCCCCTTCTTTGAGACAGAGTCTCACTATGTTGCCCTTAGTAGAGCACCATGACATCATAGCTCACAGCAACCTTGAACTCTTGGGTTTGAGTGATTCTCTTGTCCTAGTGTCTCAGCCTCCCAAGTAGCTGGGACTACAGGTGCCCGCCCCAACGCCCCGCTATTTATTTATTTAGAGACAGAGTCTTATTATGTCGCCCTCGATAGAGTGCTGTGGCATCACAGCTCACAATAACCTCTAACTCCTCTGGGGCTCAAGTGATTCTCTTACCTGAGCCTCCCAAATAACTGGGACTACAGGTGCCTGCCACAATGCCCAGCTATTTTTTTGTCATTGCAGATGTCATTGTTGTTTAGCTGGCCTGGGCCGGGTTCAAACCTGCCAGCCTGGGTATATGTGGCCGGCGCCCTACCCACTAAGTTATGGGTGCTGCCGCTGGCTATTTTTTTGTTGGAGTTATCATTGTTGTTAGCTGGCCCAGGCTGGGCTCGAACCTGCCACCCTCGGTGTATGTGGCTGGCACTGTAACCACTGTGCTACAGGTGCCGAGCCTGTAGTATATTTACTTTTTTTTACGGGTGTCTAACTGGAAACCTGTGGGCCACGTGCAGATTATTTGAGGACTGTTTTGCTTATTTGTTGGATATCATGAAAAGTATGCCCAGATCTTTCTTTTTGCTCATCAGCTTTTGTTACTGTTTGTATAATTAATGTGCAGCCCAAGACATTAATTCTTTTTCCAATATGCAGCAAAAGGTTGGCTACCCCTGTAAGTTCATATATACACAAAGGCTATGTTTACAAAAATTGAATCAAACAATAGTGTTTTGAAATCTGTTCTTCTCTCAGTAATATGTCATGAAAATCATTCTGTGCTAACTACTGGCACCTGTAGTTTATAAAGTGCTTCCTCTTTTTAATGTACCATAATTTCTTTAACTCGTTGTCATTTAGGACTTTTCAGATTTTGCATACTGACATACACTTAAGATGGTTTATTTGGCAAATATTTAGGAGAATGTTATCCCATCAATGGGCAAAAAAATTTCAGTTTATGCTGACTTAGTTTCCCCTGCTTCTGATTTTTAAAGTAAATGTTACCCTATATTGTACATACCTTCTGTATACACATATGTATGCTTCTGTGTGTGGCATAGTTAGAGTGTACATATCTAAAGTGTAGAAGGGGGCCGGGGGCCATGGCTCATACCTGTAATCCTGGGAGGTCAAGGCGGGTGGATCACTTGAGCTAAGGATTTCTTGAGACCAGTCTGAGCAAGAGCAACACCTTGTCTCTACTAAAATAGAAAAAAACTAGCTGGGTGTAGTGACAGGTGCCTGTAGTTCCAGCTACTTGGGGAGCTGAGACAAGAGGATCACTTGAGCCCAAGAGTTTGAGGTTGCCATGAGCTATGAGGCTACAGCACTCTACCCAGGGTGACAGTGAGACTGCACTGCCCCTCAAAAATGTTGAAGGGAGGTGCTGCTTAGTGTCTGTCATTATGATAATGATGAATATTTGCATATATTCCTTTATCCCTGCCAGCCTTTTCTATAGAAATCTTCATTTTGGTCTTATTTGCAGCCTCAGTAAAATGTCTATTTTGCAACTGAATTTGGATTTGGACAGTGGTGGGACTTGCAGTTAGTCCAGTATTTCTGGTGAATAGCTGTGAAGGCCACCTGGTGTTCCTCCACACAGCCTGGAGGCAAGTGGCAGGGAAGGACTCAGAGTGTTTATGCTCCTTCCATTCTTCATTTTCTCCTCTCTGTAGTAAACCAGCTCAAGCTGGGAAACTGGAGAGAAAAGTGCTGTTTTTTCCCAATTCTGATATGCAGCTATGCAGTGCTGGATGTGGCCAGAGTGGCCGCCCACATATGCTGTGGACGCTGCCATCTTGCTGTGGCTCATGGGCAGCCTAGACAGTCCCAGCTGCTTTGTCTCTGGTGAGCAAAGTAGAGAAGTAGACCTCCTCTCCACCTGCTCACAGAGGTCACATTCCATCCATCTCTTATAGGAAGCTGCCCTGGACTCTAAATGAGTCATGATCGCCCCACATAGATTCTTTTAACCATGGCTAGAAAAATCCATTGCTGGCATTTTGGTGAAAAACCTTCCATATGTTCCTTTCTGTGTCTATGTGTGTGTTTCAGTTGACAGGTGGGTATAGCGTTGTTTCTTCCTAGAATTAGATCATGCTGTATGTGCTACTTTGTAATTTGTTTCACTTACAAGTATGTTTTCTCATGTTATTTTGTATTCTGTTGTATATTCATTTATTCCTTTATGCGTCTCTTTAAAAATTTAAAAGGTAAATATTCTTTGTGCTGTCATTTAGTTATCAGTTGTTGGAGAGACAAACAACAGTCAGTCATACCAGTGCTTGTGAAAGACTCTAAGGAAAGTTATTCTGTGAGCACTTAGCAGAGCGGACCAGTCCGTAAGAATCTGAAGACTTAGATGTGGAGAGCAGAATGGGAGAAGACAAGAAGGGACTATTTCCAATTTTATAGCCGTGTATTAGGTCATTTTGGAAGGCATTTAGATTATTGCTCATATTTCACCTATTTTATCCATTTAGATGGGTGGATTCGGGGCTTTGAACCCTTGGTCTAGCAATGGAGTAGATTTACCTGAATTTACCAACATTCTTACTTGGCTTTTTTGTGTCTAAGTGATCCAAATTTCCAAATCTCAGTCTGGATTATAGACAAAGGTAATTGACCTGTAAAAAAATTACACTAAGGATGTGGTCTCACTTTTGCGATATTGAGGCAAGTAGGCACGCCTGGGCGTACTATCTAATAGTAAATGGAATATGCCTTTACTTCTTTATGCATTTATTTTCTCATACAACATTTACCAAGTCTCTACTCAGTCTAGCTAGTGCGTAAAGGGCTGAGAATGTAAAATTGAGGGGCTCTTCACTTCTGCCTTCCAGAAGCACACAGTAGTGTGAAAATATCATAAATAGTACTCTTAATAAAGGAGTGAACTGAGTCTATTTTGTCTTTATTAGTAGCCAGGGGACATGGTGGTCTGTACTGCATGAGCTTTTCAGAAGGCTCTGAAGGCTGATTGAAATTTTGTTAATCGCAAAGGGATTTGGTACTTTCTTATAGAAAGAACTCCAAGAACAAAGATTCAAGGATCAAGAAGGCCTGTCGATGCCTGGCTTCATGGTGAGAAGATGGCTTGAGAGTAGCTGGGGCTGGATTGGGACAGACCTTGAATACTGTGCTTGGGAGGTCGGGTTTCATTTGGTAGGCAGAGGGACTATATCTGAAGTTTTAAGGATGGAGAGAGTAGGGTAATGTAACAGATAAACTGTGAAACTTCTGTGGCTTAATCTGCTAGAAATTTATTTCTTCTTCACTGGATGTCACTTAGCTGGTGACTCTTGTCCAACTGGCATTTCAGGGCCCCAGGTTCTTCCATTTTGTGGCTCTGCTGCCTTTGACACGTGGTTTCCATGCCACTGTGTATATCTGCAGTAAGCTCAGGGAAGAGGAAAGAACATGGACTATCTTGAAGTTCCATATAAGCCAAGCCTGAAAAGGTCTCATATCACTCCTGTTCACATTTTTATTAACAAGAACTGTTACCTGGTCCCACCACACCACACATGAGATTATAGAATGGAATCTAGATGTGTTGCCCCGGGGGAAGAGGAACAGAGAGGCAGCCTTTGTGATACTGCTGTTTTTGACAAGTTAGTAATTGTGGTGGATGGGGTAGGATCGAGAATGATCCAGAGGAGGGCAAACAGGGAGACAGGGAGGGAAGAGGGCTGATGGTAAAGACATGAGTAATTAGATTGATTAAGGCTGACAATTTATTGCATGCTTACTAAGTGGCAAGTGCTATTAAATACTTACAAAGCATTAACCCTATGAGATAGGTACTGCTGTTTTCCCATTTTACAGAAGGAAAAACTTAGCCTAGTGGGTTAATTTGGTGAGAACTAGAAGAACCATTAGGCTTCGTCCAGTACCTGAGCTCTTAACCACTAATAAATGCCTCTGCTAGGCAGTGTCCTGTTTCTGGCAATGCAGAAGGAAGAGAAAGTAAACAAAAGAACCATGTCTTAGATGAGGTAGACAGGGCTTCATTAGACCAAAGGCAAAGAAAAGAATCAAAGATGGACAAGATGCCATGTCTGGGAGCCTTGCGGTGCCAATTAGAAAGACAGGCATGTTCTGTGTGACTTTCAGCTAAGAGGACTTACCAATACTTACACATCTACCACCTTGTGATACCCGGCCCTGATTCAGCACCGTGGACTGCACAGGCCGGCTAATGTCTTGACAAGTCTCTATAAGAGATTTGTTGGCTACTCTGGGTTAGTAATTCAAGAAAAGTTAGTTCTGTGTCTTAGGAATGTGTGAAGGAATGATCATTGAGTCACTCTGCTCTTCATTGTATGAGTGTGTCTCAGGCTGCCCTGACCTGGGTCAGATGACCCTCTCTACCCCTTGCTCTGAAACTTTCCACGGCTTCCTTGACAGAGGTGGATTTACTTCTTCCCTGTTTATGCCCCACTGTTAGCTCTATTATTTATAATACTCTCTTCTGGTATATTTCCCCCTATTAAGGTATTGAGATCCTCAGATTCAGGGGTTTATGTACAAGAGGTGTTAGCATGAGAAAGCATACTTTTTGTGGAGGTAAGGTGTTTTGGTACCCCCCCCTCCCCCCCATGTATAAAACTAGGGTTGCAAACTTTAAATCTTTAGGAGCCTGGAGGTAACCCAAGAGTGACAAGGTGACACTGGTCTGGCTGAGAGGGTTGGAACCTGTGGGTGGGGTAGTGGCTGGGCTAGGGAGTGCCTACCTGCTATAACAGACTGCAAAGTCAAATAAAAACAAGAAACCATTATGTTGCCAAACAAAGCACTGGCAAGGGCCTCCTTCTGCCTCTAAGTTTCTACTTTGTGACCTTGAGTAAGGAAGTAAGCTTGTTGGAGAAATCTTTGAAGACACAGTGCAGCATGAAGAGGGGAGAACCAGGTTCCCTGCCTCCCCTGAGCTGGAACACTGGAGGGGAACTTGCTTTCTGTCAGTCTTAAATTTAAGGGTGACCCTGACGTGTCGCAGCTGTGTTGTGGCTGACCCTCCCACATCCACAGAGATGCTGCTGAAAATCTTCATTAAAGGACAACCTATGCCCTTCTGATTCACATTCTGTATGTTCCCCTGGAAATAAAACGGAAGTGAGGGGGAGAGTAAGGATTACTGTTTGTTACTTTAAAATGGCTGGATAAATATATTTGTCATGTCAGACCCACTTTCAATCTGGGAAGGGCAGCCTCCCTTTGCAAAGCAGCTGGCAGAAATGGAGAAGAGGGAAAATGTACTGTGACCCTACTACAGACGTGCCCCCTGCTGTTCAGTGGCACTAGGATGGCAGGGGAGTACATCCCAGGCTGCAGTCCTAGGGGACCTTCCCCAGATACCAAGCTGCCATCACCACAGCAGGTCCCCATAGCTCCTGGGGAGATGTTCCCAGAGGTCCCTGCAGCACAAGCTGAGGGCTCATCCAGTATCTAGGCTGGGGGCAGGGCATGGCACCTTGCCTTGCATAGCTGTGGCTTCTGCCATGTCCCTGATCTACTCTTGACCATCGTGTCTCTGTTAATATGCTTATCTACAATTCTGATAGGAGGGTTAAGTAAAAACACATAGTTATTAAAGTTAAAAATCACAACAGATTTAGTTACAGACCTCACTGGCTTTTATTCACGATGCATGAATCTGAGCAGCCTCCATTCTGCAGAAGAGAATGAGAGCTCCCCTTGGGCAATGGTGGAGTGGTGGGGAACGAGGAAACAGAGTAGTAGGGAAAAAAAACTGGCTGGGTGCAGTGGCTCACACCTGTAATCCTAGCACTCTGGGAGGCTGGGGTGGGAGAATGGATTCAGCTTAGGAGCTTAAGACCAGCCTGAGCAAGAGTGAGACCCCCATCTCTACTAAAAATAGAAAAATTAGCTAGGTATCATGGCATGGTGTACACCTGTAGTCCTGGCTATCAGGAGGCTGAGGCAGGAAGATAGCTTGAACCTAGAAGTTTGAGTTTCCAGTGAGCTATGATGGCACCACTATATGCTACCTGGGACATCAGAGCAAGAGTCTGTCTCAAAACAAAACAAAACAAATAAACAAAAAAGTGCTGACTAGTTAATATCAATTTACCTTTTTTTGAGATAGTCTCACTTTGTTGCCTTGGGTAGAGTGCTGTGGCATCATAGCTCACAGCAACCTTAATCTCTTGGACTCAAGTAATCCTCTTGCCTCTGCCTCCTAAGTAGCTGGGACTACAGGTGCCTACCACAACACCTGGCTATTTTTAGAGATGGGGTCTCCCTCTTGCTCAGGCTGGTCTCAAACACATGAGCTCAGGCAATCCACCTCCCTCAACCCCCCAGAGACCTAGGATTACAGGTGTAGACCCAGCCCACAGTGTACTTTTTTGTAAGGATTAAAGTAGAGAGGCTCTCCGTATTGCTTTGACTCAGGTAGACAGGAAATCTCCTCAGGAGTAACTAATCTGTTTGGGAACCTGTCTGTTTCCTTAAAGTTTATTTTATTATGTATTTGCTTAAAGTTTCAGTTTGATTATGTGGCATTTAGCGTGAGTGACTCCATTTAGTCCGTGGGGCCTTTTACAGGAGCTCAGTCCCAAACAGTGGCCTTCCCATAGATTTTTTTAAACGTACTTAAAGCACATAGCATGTTAGTGGCATATCTCAGGGGCTCATTGTGTAGGTGATCCTTCCTTGTTCGCATTTCTCCTTGCCCATGGTGAGAATTTCTTGCATTAAAAGTTTAATGGCTCCAATTATGTTTGTGGTGGATACAGAATAATGTGGTATTAGCTTATTGGGAAAGGAAGAAGAATCAAGTGTCATAATAATTCAAGTCAGTGAACAGGATTTGATTTATTACTATTTTAATTTATATGCAGTTGGAACATCAATATTTGCATAAAATAATTTTTGAAAATTATAGTGTGGTTTTACCCCGTGTCATCACAGTTGAAGAGTTTTTTGCAGATATGACAAGACTCTTTCTTGGTGGTTTTAAAAAACCAAAGGCTTCCATTCACAGTGCCTTCTCCTTCCCTCTCCCCTCTTCCCCAGAGACAAAACATTTAGATCCTGTAAAGTGACAGGGAATATAACAGAGTTATAGGCAAAGGAATTTTCAATTCCTGCTGGGAAGCAGCAAGGATATAGTTATACCTTATTAGAACTTTGAGAATCCTGGTTCTCATCTTTTCTAATTTATTAATAGGATTACCCAGCCAGGCAGAGTCACAAATCTACAAGATAAAATGTTAGTTGAATGCAGCAGAGACCCATTGATGTGTTGTCTCCGAAACCACTGGCTTGTGTCATAGACAGCGGGTCAGAGCTCCTGTTCCTAATTGCACTGTTTAGCTCTGTAAAACAGCATCACTTCATTGTGTCAGCATGGAGCAGTGAGTTGTAAGTCATCTGGAAACTTCTGCTTGTCCTGTATATTTGTTTGGTGGTAATGATGACATTTATGCATAGGCTGCTATTGAAACATTATACTTGTTATCACCATTTTAGGATACTATAGAAAATGCCGTTTTCATGAATCTCTGCTTCATCACCTGAGTGTTGACTAGTTCAGTTAGATGGATTCGTTCCCTCCCTTCTTCCCTTCTTACCTCTCTTTAAATGCATAAGGGGTGTTGTTAACATGTCCCTCCTGAAAAGAATGCACACAAGTAAAGCAGGCCTGCCTGTGTCTGTCCTATGTAAGTGGGCGGCAGACTACAGCACCACCTAACTAGTTTCCTAGTGCATAGCAGTTTTCAGAATGTCCCCACCAATAGCATCGAGATTTATACCTTTTAAGGGTCTTCCTAGAGAAAAAATCAGGAGTTAAAATCATAGCCCTGCCTGACCAGCTCCCTGCAACTTGATATAGCAAATACCTCTGCTAGGAAGTGGTGACATTCGGCTGTAGGCTGTGAACCTGAACCTTGGGACCCTTCACTCTTGCTTCCTCCTGTTTGAATTGGGGGCGGTGATACCTACTCTGGTTGGAGCAGTGTGAGGATTAGCAGGTGTAAATGAGAGAATAGCCACAGAAGTATTCTCATTTGCAGACCATCTTAGGGTGATAATTCATAAAATTTCATCAATGTTCAAGGTGAAACATTGAAATGTGAAAAATTGAACATATCTATAGCTGGGTGACTTGGTAGCATCTCTGTGGTTTGATGGTTCATGAAATCTAAGCCACTAAGATTTTGTGCAGTTCCCCCTTGTGTTTCTTCCCTCCATAGGACAGAAGTCCCTTGCTTGCCAGTGCCCATAGACTAGTTCTGTTTCCCATTCGGAATCCTTCTGACCATGACTCTGGCAAATGACCTTCTGAGCACAGGCCAGCTCTGTTTGAGAAAGCAGGGCTGCTTTTCTGCCAGGTGTAGCCCATGTGTGTGCCGTGGCCACCTGCCCACCAAGCCCCATTACCTCTGTTTGGGCTGGTCAGTTCCTGTCAAGTAAATGGGACAGCCAGGGTACATTGGTGTTCATGTGATTCCTGTGGTTTTGGTAGGCTCGTTGGCGATTTCTAGCATGTCCCTGGATTAAGAGAAAAGGAAGTCTGGATCCATGGGCAATTGGAGTTTCCCTTCCATTAGGCATCCCATAAACTTGAGCATGCACGGAAGCTCCTGTTGAGGTCTGCTCTTATTTCACGCTGCCGGCTGGAGCCAGGAGACCACTTCAGTTTTGTAGATGGCCCTGAACTTCTGCTCCCCCAGCATCAGAGGGGACAGCCTGACCTCTTGAAAAAATAGTGTCACCATTGAGGTATAGTGCACGATGTCCTCACTCATCAGAAATGTGCTATACCGGAGGGGTTCCGATGCACATTTGCTTAGGGTGGCACTATCCTTTTCCTCACTCGAGCCAGGGTACCCACGGCGAGTTATGGCTATCCAGGCTCGGTTCTTAAAAGTTTACACGCACCGTCTGCCCCTTCCTGATTTCATGTATTTAGTTATATTGCCTCCCATTTCTTTAGTACTGTTGATCTCAAAGCAAACATTTTGCAAGCCCTTCTCAGGCTTATGGACCCCCATGGGCTCCTGGTCAGAATGGCATCATTGCCTAAGCCTATCCTGTGTGCTAGTTAGGGTGCTGTGCTTCAGGGTGTAAACTCATACCCCACAGAGCTGGGCAGTTTTGTTTCATCAGCCCAAGGTTTAAGTAAATATTTTATCTTTTGGGTTTGGAGCACCCTCTGCAGCTGCAGCCAGCACTACCACCTCTTGTTTCATGCCCAGAAAATGTTGAAAGTACACATTTATGTCACCTTCCTGGTCCCTCTAGGCATTTGAGCTTGCAAACCTTGATCAGAGGTTGCTGTTCAGATGTCTTAAGGTGCCACCTGTATCCCTTCAGTTGTGGACTTTCATTTTTATTTTTTTGAGACAGAGTCTTACTTTGTCACCCTGGTAGAATGCTATGGTGTCATAGCTCACAGAACCTTCAAACTTATGGGCTCTAGCGATCCTCTTGCCTAAGCCTCCTGTCTAGTTTTTCTACTTCTTTTAGCCTGCTAAAAAAAAAAGGAGTCTCACTCTTGGCTCAGACTAATCTTGAACTCCTGAGCTGAGGGGATCCACCTGCCTCAGCCTATCAGAGTACTAGGATTACAGGCATGAACCACCATGCCTGGCCTTAGTTGTAGGCTTTTAGTAAGTATTTTCAGTAGTGTGACCATCTGTCATGGCTTGTCTCTGGGAGGTTTTTGGGATCAGTAGATCTCCATGTGACCAGATGAGCCAAGCTACAGCAACTTGTTTTGGTGACAGAGACCAGCTTAGCTTTTAGGTGTGTGTCTCATTTGCAAACCCACTGGCCTAGCACCCTCTCTGGTAGGACTTTTTATGCAAATTCCTCCAAACAGAACTTCCTTGAGTAGAGTTTGTAAGACTAGTGTGGAGCTTTTCTGTGACTATATTGGAGAGTTACTGATTTGCAGAAGTGGTTCTTTGAAGTCTGACCTTTGAAATCACTTTTATTTTTCTGGTGGGCTTATTTTAATCACATGGAACTGGTGATTATGGATATACTGCCATGAGAATTCCTGAGCTTTTGAGAATGGAGAGATGAATGCACACCATTACCTCATTCACTCATTCATTCAAAGATGTCTTATACATATAGAGCACTAAGTCGCTGGGATAAAAACACCTTTGAGTGAAAAAGAGAAAGTATGTTGCATCCACTCATGTTTCCTTGTTTCTTTCTGTTTTTTTCTTTCTTTTTTTTAATTTAAATAAAAGGTTAGAATTTTCATGCAACCAACCTATTTTTGTCAGGGCACTTTTCTTGATTGAGATGAGCATTTTCTCCCAGCAAGGTTTACATTTTTATGTTAGCAACAAAATGTATCAAGCAGAGGGAAGCATTTTAAAACAGTGTAATAAAATGCGGTCTCATGTAGATAGAAACTGCTTTTGTTTCCTTGCATTCATTTGTCCCTTTTGGGGTACATCTTCAGGTTTATTTATTTCTTGATCCAGAAATTCACCCTGTGTTTCTCTCATATGAACTTGTTGGGCAGGACAGTGAGGGAAGAACAGAGAAATAAATACATTTGGACGTATCAGAACTTCACAACAGCAGAGAACAGCTGGTCTGTGTTTCAGGCTTTTGATATGGAAGTATTTGAGGGATGGAATTTGTATTCAAAGTTTTATCAGCACAGGGTCTGCATAGAAGAATGTGCTAAGATCTTGGCCCTACTAGGAACTCCTATCAATGCATTAAACACATACTTGTAGAAGTATTCATATCACACAGAGTAATATTTATGAATATTTACAGGTTATTTTGAGCTGTTTACTGCCTTTTGTTGGTTTGGGCTATCTGGAGAGTGCCCTTAAGCTGAAGACATTTAAATTTTTTTTTTTTATTTTTTGAGACAGAGTCTTAGTTTGTCACCCTTGGTAAAGTGCCATGGTGTTATAGCTTACAGCAACCTCAAACTCTTGGGCTCAAGTAATCCTCTTGCCTTAGCCTCCTGAGTAGCTGGTACTATAGGTGTCCACCACAATGCCTGATTATTATTAGTGACAGGGTCTCACTTATGCTCAGGCTGGTCTTGAACTCCTAAGTTCAAGCAATCCACCTGCTTCAGCCTCTATAGTACTAGTATTACAGGCAAACATTTTAAAATCTTGAGTTATGATCAACAAAGGATGCTGGTGCTATTTCAGTGTAGCAACCACAAATATTTTCTCATACTTTGGTAATTATTTAAACTTTGGGTGTTAGGTATGAAGTGGACAATTAAGTTCACGAACTCATCCTAGAAAAAGTACTACATACCTCCTCGCAGAATATCACTACTGTCACCTTTGAAGTATTTTCCTCGGGAAGCTATACACTGACGCCAACACCTAGTCCTCCCTAAAGGGAGTTTGGAGTTCTTTCTGTCATGGCCATCAGTGCTGTTGGTCCTATGAGGTCTGACAATTAAGTTTGTGAACTCATCCTAGGAAAAGTGCTTTGAAGGGAGGCCTAGGCCCTGGGTTGGTGCATAGCTTCCCAGAGGCAGTACTTGAGTGGTGACCTTAGTAATACTCAGCAATGAGGTATGTAGCACTTTTTCTCTAGGTTGAGTTTGTGAACATAATTATCTGACCTTGTACCTCTTCCAGCATTTTTTCTTTTTTTGCAGTTTTTGACCGGGTCTGGGTTTGAATCTGCCACCTCCGGCATATGGGGCGAGCGCCCTACTCCTTTGAGCCACAGGTACTGCCCCTCTTCCAGCCTTTCTTTGTGGCAGTGGACGTGTATGTGTACACATGTCTAGTGTTTACCTGTTTGGTAGAATTTCACATTTTGAGTTACACCTGAAACACAGTGTTGGGGCAATGGTAGCAAGTAAGATATGTTTGCTCATTCATATTCTCCCTTCTTCTCAACACTGGTGCTGGCCAAAGCCAGGGAGCCCATTCTAGAAAGCAGTGCCACTCTCATCACTAGCTTCCAGTGTCACATTGTGGAAACTGTCAGGGAGCATGACCTTGGCCAAGATTTCTTCCTTATAATAAAGCAAAAAAGGAGGACAGGTGTAGACAGCAGCCCCATCAGGTGGAAAAATGACAGGTGTGCTTTGGGCCCAAGATGCTGTCAAGTCCTGCCATTCCCAGCTCAATGTGCCTTTTTTATTAAAAATTATTATCATTATTTTTAATGGGAGACGGATCTTGGTTTGATGCCTAGGCAGGGGGGCAGGGGCATGATCATAGCTAACTGCAACCTCAAACTCCTAGGCTCAAGCAATTCTCCTGCCTCAGCCTCCTGAGTAGCTGGGGCAAAAGGGGCCCACTACCTTGTCTGGTTTCGTTTATTTTTTGTAGAGTCAGAGTCTCCCTATGTTTCTTAGGCTGGTCTCAAACTCCTGACCATAAGTGATCCCTCCATCACCCCACCCCACCCCCGCTTTAACCTCCCAAAGTGCTGGGATTACAGGCATGAGTCATTGTGTCCTGCAAATGTATTCTCTTTTATTTTTACTTAAAAACTCTAACCATGTGATTCAGCTTTTGATCTTTATACACTTTCCTCTCAAATTCATACTCCATTTCTTTCTCTTTTGTGGATTATAACCATGCAATATCCTTCTCCTTAGAATGTATATGTCTTCCAACTTTTTTGATTAAACTTTTTTTTTTTGAGACCGAGTCTCACGTTGTCACCTTCGGTAGGTGCCGTGGCATCATAGCTCATAGCAACCTCTAACTCTTGGGCTCAAACAATTCTCTTGCCTCAGCCTCCCATGTAACTGGGACTACAGGTGCCCGCCACAACGCCTAGCTGTTTTTAGAGTCATGGTCTCTCTCTGGCTCAGGCTGATCTTGAACCTGTGAGCTAGGTTCAACCCACATTTCCCAAAGTGCTAGGATTACAGGTGTGAGCCACTGCACCTGGCCTAAACTTTATTTTATATTAGTGACTATCAGCATTTGATTTCTTCCTATATATTTTAGAAAATACTTTCAACATATGTGACCATATAAGTGTATGTCTGTTTATGTATAATGTATATATGTATCTATAACTAGTTAGCCTCACAGTTTGCAAGGTTACACAGCATCACTACAACCCATTCAAATCCGTATAAGGCAACAACATAATACTCATAATTCAGTAAGTGACTGAATGGGAGAAAATAAGATAATAATGAGATTTGTCAAATAATAGAAATCACTTTCATTCAGCTCTTGTTAATATGCAAAGGGCTTTTACATGTATATGATCTTTCTTTGACAATGCCAATGATCCTAACATGGATATTAGTTTTATCGCTGGCTGAGAGATTAAGCCATTCATTTAGGAAGGCTCTAGGCATAGTTCTAGGTACCAGGCATGCAGCAGCGAACAAAGCCAAACCCCTGCCTTCTAATCCTGAGTGTTTTTAAAATAAAAGTAACATGATTGAGGCCTGGAGAGGTTAAATGATTGCTCTAAGCTCGTGGAGAGAGGAAGGGATGGAGTGAACATTGTGCAGTCGTTTCTGTGTTGGTGGCTTATCAGTTTTTACTCCATTGTACCCCCGTAACAGCAGAGGACAAAAAGCTCAACATTACTTTGACAGCTTGAGTTCTATACTAAAGGTTCATCCAGAGTTTATATCGTATTCTATTACCTATCTCTGTTTTAATGGAAAACTCATTCAGATGATGTAATGTCCCTCTCTTATATCTTGATACTCCAGGAAAATGTATCTTTCTTATCTTGACACTTCAGGGATGTCTTTGCATTAGGATGACTACCCATCCTGGTTTTGTCCTGGATTGAGGGTGTTCCAGGGATGTGAGACTTGCAGTATCAGATCCTAGCAGTGCTAGGCAAACTGGGACTAAGTTTGTCTAGGACTGAGGGGGTTCCTGGGTTTACAGGACTTTCAGCGCTAAAACTGGTCAAGTCCTACTCAAATTGTGACTGGTTGTTCATCCCAATTTGCATGTGGCAAAAGCACAGCACATGGGTTCCAAGTCTGAGCTCATTCCTCCAAAGAAATGTATTTAAATGAGCACTCTTTTTTTCTCGCTCTGTTGCCCAGGCTAGAGTGCAGTGGCATAAGCCTAGCTCATAGCAACCTCAAACTCTTGGGTTTAAGCAGTCTTCCTGCCTCAGTCTCCCGAGTAGCTGGGACCATAGGTGCTTGCCATGGTACCCAGATAATTTTTCTATTTTTAGTAGAGACAGGGTCCTATTTGTTCATGCTTTTCTTTCTTCTTTTTTGAGACAGAGTCTCACTATGTTGCCTTCGGTGGCATCACAGCTCACAGCAACCTCAGACTCTTGAGCTTAAGCAATTCTCTAGCCTCAGCCTCCCAAGTAGCTGGGACTATAGGTGCTTGCCACAGTGCCCAGCTATTTTTTTTTTTTTTAATTTTGCAGTTGTCATTGTTGGTTTAGCTGGCCTGGGCTGGGTTTGAACCCAACAACTTTGGTGTATGTGGCTGGTACCATAACTACTGTCTAGGGGCACCAAGCCATTGTTGAGACTATTTTCAAACTCTTGAGCTCAAACAATCCTCCTGTCTGAGCCTAGCACTATTTTTTATAAGTGAACAGGGTATTGAAATGAGTTTGGTTAGTAATATTTTATTTCATTTCTAGTATTAGTTATTTAAAAGAGGAAGGTGATGTGGCCCTAAACTATAAAAGTACATAATTGATAAATTAATTTTAGCATCTAAGCTTTAATCACTTAAGCTATACTATTGACATTCCTCCTTTTTGGCCTTATAGATTTTTTTGTTTCTTAATAAATTGTAAGGTCAATTTTTGTGTTTCAATGAAAACTTTCAGCTTACAAAGAAAATTAAAAAAAATCAAATATATTGTAAAGTTCAGTGACTTTGTTACTAAGAGAACAGTCATTTTTTTCCTGCAAACTGTGCCTCAAGTTATTTCCAATGCATTTTAATTAAAAGTTGCCTGTCAGCTCTTTGTGAGGCTTGTGTTATTGTATGCTGAATAGGAATGGGTCCATGGGCCAGGAGTAAAGGTACCTAAGTGCTGAAGTGGGTTCCCAGGCTATAGGATCATTAATCTGCATCTTATTAAAACCGTCCAGAACCAACATGGGATGTGAAACGTTCTAGGTTGTTTTGCTTTGTTTCACTTAGCACACCTCTTTAACTTTGCCATATGTTTCCCATTTGGTTGGTTTGTTTCTTTCTTCTTCTTCTTTTTTTTAATGTGAAATTTCATTTAGAATAACATCCAGTTCCTACATTCACCATACTTCCAGTAACCCGAACAGAGACACATGTGCTGACAAAGTGGATTTCTTCTGTTTCTTCTGACTTGTTTCTCTTTCTGGATGGTGGAAATAAATTTGGCAAATGTGTTTCCTGTCTTTTGGGTATTCTTACCATCTGATTACCTCTTTTGCGCTTCCATTGGTGAAGGGTATTTAGCCCTTCTGAACTATCCAAGCTTAACTGAACTTTTAAACTAATCAGTATACATTTGACCACCTGTTATGTGCCCAATTCAACTGAAGTTTGACTTACTGGGATTGCTAGTGAAGGAAAATGTCAGCATAATACAGTTAGTTAATGGGGTTTAGAAGTTCCTTAGACCTGTCCCATTTTCATGCAAATATGTTAGGATTAATTAGCATCAGATTAATGATCATCAGATAAAGCAAATCATAGGATTGCAGGGAGGGTTATGAGAAAAGGCAAAACTCCATTTAAATCCCAGTTTGGCTACTTACTAGTTCTGTGACCTGGGACAAGTTCCTTAATCAGCGTGAGCTTCTATATCTTCACCTCTAAAATGGTGAACAACCCCTTTCACTTATATAAAACCATCTCTACATCTTCAGCTTATATGAATGAGTGACTGAGTTAATAAATGAATGACATTTGAATAATGTAGGTAGTTCCCCATGCTGTGTTAAGTTCACCACTGCTCATTCTGTGCTGAGTGTGATTCTTAGGGAATTTGAATTTGTGAATTTTGATATTTATCATACATCTCAATGAGTATATTTAAGAGAATGCACTAGAGATGGGAATATCTCCTTTGTGGATAAAAATTAAATTTGTTTAATACTTTAATTAGAATTACGTGAAGAATAGAATTCAGGATTTCTTACATGGATCACTCTGACAGCAAAAATGCTGCCTAGATCTTAATTTTATGGCTCATGGGATCTTAGATTTTAGAGGAAAAAGAACCACCAGGTGGTGCCAGCCATTTTCTGATCTGTGAAAAGAAATGCAAAACCAGCTAGGGAATTTCCACTGGGGTAACCATCACAATTCGGGAGACATTCAGCCATCTGCCTCAGATTTAATGTTATCAAGTACATTGAAATTCTTGAGCTTTAAATTCTCATGTAGAAGACCACGTCCCTGATTTGTCATGCTGCATTCTTTTTGCTATTAGGACTTTTGTATTTAGGGAAAAAAATGTCTCCAGTGATCAGCTGTTGCTTTTGCCCAGTCTTTTTATTATGTGGCAGTATTTAAATAAGTATCCATCATCAGGGTAGTAAAAATTTGGCTCAGGAAATAATTGTCTTAATTGGTATAAACGTGCTTAAATTTTTGGGTAAAATGCCTCTACTTTTTGTAAGAAAAAGTCAATGTATCTTCCTTTTGTTTGAATAGAAAACCCACAGAGGTTTAAAACACCTGATAATTGTATTTGTCAACCCGTTCATCATTTCAAATAGGTATTACATGCTTCCTCAGGGAGGAGATGTGTTGTGATGGCTAAGACTGTAGGTCCTGGAATCAGACTGATGAGATTTGAACCCCACTTCCACGTTTCCTAGCTAAGTTCCTAGCTAATGTTTCCTAGTTAAGTTGCTTAACTTCTCAGACCTGCAGTTATTCCTTCTGTGATGGTGAAAATAACAGAACCTATATCAAGGTTGTTACAGGTCTGAAAACACTGGGCACGTGCATTTATAGAGCAAGTACTCACAATGTACTGGTGATCATGCATGTTGCTACAGTAAGCAGTTGCAACCTGGGTTTAATATATATAAGGACCCTCATGGAGCCAGAGGTCCCAATCCAGATTGTGACCCGGTGGCGGAGCATCATTTCACTCTAATAACCTGGAGGACCTAGACCATGACCCCCATTTACAAATGAGGAAGTGTGGTTGGAGTAGTTAAGTAACTAATTAAGGTCACTCAAAGGCCAACCTGTGTCCAGTGCCTGCCCCAGATTTGCAGTATTGTGGAGTTTGGGGTGAAGTTTTCCTTTTCAGATGTGGACTACTTGAGACCACATTATGACAGGGCTTATATTGCAAAATGAGACTAGTTTTCACACAGACCCGAGCCAACTTTAAGAGTCTTTTTCAGAGGTGCTAGTGAGGATCTTGAAAATCAGTACTTTTACCTGTCCATTATCCTCTGTGAGTGGGGCTGGCAAATGCAGCACCTAGAGCTGCCTGGTCCCTGTTCCTTTGCTCTGCGTATGTGCACTCACATACAAAGTCACTTTCTATGGCTTCTGACCTTACTGAGTGAAATGTTGAATGTGGCAGGGTTACTACTGGTTTGTAGCTTGGATTTCCAAATTTTATTTCGTTTTATTCCTTCAGACAGACCCTGAGTATAGTGCCGTGGCAGCAGAGCTTGTAGCAACCTCAAACTGCTGGGCTTCAGACATCCTCTTGCCTCAGCTTCCCGAGTAACTGGGACTATAGGTGCCGGCCACAACACCTAGCTAGTTTTTCTATTTCTAGTAGAGATGGGTTCTCACTCTTGCTCAGGCTTGTCTCAAACCCCTGAGCTCAAGTAATCTATCTACCTGGGCCTCCCAAAGTGCTAGGATTACAGGTGTGAGCTAACCACGCCAAACTTAGATTCCCAAATTTTATGAAAGTAAGATTTAAGCTTTTTTAGCCTGGCCATCTATCTGCTTTTTCTCTTTGAACCAGATAAGAAAGACAACAGGATATGACAGGCTTCATAGTTTAACCCGTCTGCTAGATCGTAATGCTAGTGAAATATTGGCTGGCATCATGGATGCTGTTGGAAGCAAAACAGAAAAGCTTATGTTTTGTAAAGCATTGTAGAACTTCTAAAATTGAGGTTGTTATTTGGAATGAGAGGAGGTCGAGACAAGTGTGGCTACAACAGATGGGGTTAAGAGCTAAGAGCGGCCACATAGTGGTACCCTTAAAACATGAGATGCTTCAGCCTGATGTCAAGGCAAAAGGCGTAGCAAAGACATGAAATCTGTGCAGTTGTGAATGATGTGGTGGAAACACTGAGACACCAGGACCCTGCTGGCAATTAAAATTGGTTAATATAAGACCTGATGTATTGGATGATGAAAACAGTAGCAATAGGTGACATTTATAGTGCCTACTCTGTGCCAGACATTATGCCAAAACTAAGCATGAATTATCTCACATATTCTAATAAGATGGAAATTATTATTGTTATCCTTGCTTTACAGATAAAGGTGTTGAAGCTCAGTGAGGTCAGTTGGGATGTATAGAAAATGATGGTCAGATACCAAGTTCAAAGTTACTCCAGGACCCATCATCTTAACCATTTCACTGTATGCTCCCAAGGGTTTCAAATGGCAGAAGAAATATTTAGACAAAAGTAAGGGCTGAGTGAATGTGTTCATAGCTACAAAAAATATTGATGTATTCCTAAACTTCAAATCTGTGAGATTTGAAGACTATGAAGTGAGAGGAGACTATGGCACTCTGACCTGCCCTATAATGGAGGATTGGTAAATAATAATCAGCATCATTTCATTCGTAATTTAATTTTTAGGTTGGGTCTGGTCTGCCCTGGAAAACACACTGTAAAGTAAGACCTACGACTTGTGTGAACTAGGTTTTTACTTACTTTTTAAGATACAGTTTAACAATCGCAGCTCTTGCCCAAAGCATGTTGTTCAGGATGCTAGTTCAGTAAGATCTCAGTGGCAGACACTGGGTAGGGAGGGTATGTTGAAGTTAAGCAGAATTCGCTTGGCAAAATCTGATAAAAGTGCTAAGAAACTGTAGGGTTCCTCAAGAAGAGGACATGGCTTGTAGTGTTACTCAAACACATTTGGCTGTGAAGCTGTCTTTGCTCAGAGATTTTCTGAGATTAGTGTGGAAAATGGACAGAAAATTTGAATTTTGTTTTCTTTTGGGGGGGCAGGCAGTGGTGTTGAGATGGAGTCTCACTCTGCTGCCTGGGCTGGAGTACACTGGTGTGAGCCTGGCTCACAACCTCAAACTCCTGGGCTCAAGTGATCCTCTTGCCTCAGCCTCCTGAGTAGCTAACACTACAGGTGCCCACCACAACACTCAGCTGATTTTTCTATTTTTATTAGGGATAGGGTCTCACTCTTGCTCAAGTTGGTCTCAAACTCCTGAGCTCCAGAGATCCACCCGCCTCAGCCTCTCAGAGTGCTAGGATTACAGGCCTGAGCCACCTTGCCCGGCCTCAGTTTTTTCATTTGCGGTATAGAGATAGAGAACAGTTTAACACAAAAGCTACTGTCTCCCTCTGTGAGGGTCATAGTCAGTGTCTAGGAGTAATCAGAGAAGACAATCCTTCCCTCCCACTGTGAGGGTCATATTCAGCATCTAAGAGTAACCAGAGAAGATTAAGGTACAGGTAGAACTGAATAAGAAACAGTTGGTCACCATGACTTTGCCCTTGGGAACTCTTTGGGCTCTAAAGCTTGGTAGGAAGAGGGAAGGAATTACAGAGATGAGTCTTGCGTGGTCCAAATATTTCTTTCAACAGGAAACAATTTTCAGTTAAAATTCAAGGGAACACAGAACTAAAAAACAAACAAACAAAAAAAAACCCGAGAAAATAAATGAGTGTTTCTTTACTGGATTAAATCATCTTTATACTTCCTCCCTTACTAGAGTGTTAATGGTAGTGTTACAAAAAGGTGGTATTGTTTACTGGCTATCTCTAAAGACACCCAGGAGGGAAAAATCAACTGTTTCCTGCACTCTGGAAATAGCTCCATAACTCAGGGCTGTGACATCTGTTTTGATATTAGAGAAATGGTAATAAAACTTTGATTGAGGCAAAACCCTTCATATGCTAGAGGTCTGGAGCAGGGACAGAAAAGGTGGACTTATAAAAATGCTAAAACTGATACTTAAGTATTTCATTATTTAGTCATTGATTTATTTAAATATTCTCTTACTGGTTTTGGCTTCCTTCCAATGTATATTCTCAAAGTAGATAACGATCCTCTTTTTGAATTGCATCCCCATATGTCCCTTAGGCATTTTGAGTTGGCCCATTTCAAACCTGTTGTAACATGGGGTCCTATGCTCTGCAAATTCAGGGACCTGGTGCCAGGGGACATGGATAGACAGTTAGGTTCCTGTGAACCTTATGTTGGTTCAACAAGGCTGGAGGAGGGAAATTTATGACACGATACACTCATGTTATTACAGAAAAGAGGGAAATTTCAAGTAAAAAAAAAATCTAAGCTCCTATCTCAAGAAACTAGAAAAGGAATAGCAAAACAAACCCAAGGTAGATAGAAGGAAAAAAAAAATACTAGAAATCAATGAAATAGAAAACAATAGAGAAAATCAGTGAAACAAAACCAAGTTCTTTGAAAAGATCAGCAAAACTGACCAACATCTAGCACAACCGACAAATAGAAAATAGACATAAATTAACCAATGTCAGAAATGAACACTGACCGTCACTGTTGAAATCACCATTTAGACAAAAAATATCTAGAGGAATAACACTGTGACCAACCCTATACGCATACATTTCATAACTGAATGAGATGCTACTTTCTCAAAAAGCACAAATTATCACAACTTACAAATATGAAATGGGTAATTTGAATAGCTCTATAAATACTAAGGAAACTGAATTTGTAATTTAACTATCCTTTCCCATTTCCAGACCCAAATGAATTCACTGGAGAATTGAAGTGAATGTCTAAGAAAAAATTAATACCAATTCTATATAATTTCCAGAAAACAGAAGAGAATACTTTCAATTCATTTATGAAGCCGGTATTACCCTGATACCAAAACTAATCCAAGACAATACAGAAAAAGAAAACTACAGAAAAATATTTCTCATGAATACAGACAAGAAAAAAATCTTTAAAACATATAAAACATACCAACCTAAATTTTGCAATATATAAAAGATTTCTACAACATGACCAAGTAGGGCATTTATCAGGGATGTAAGGCTGGTTCAATATTTAGAAATCAATTAAGATAATCACCTTACTAATATTAAGGCTGAAGAAGAGAAACCACATGATCATATCAATTGATGCAGAGAAATTACTTGATAAAATTTGACCCTTATTCATGATAAAAATCTCCTAGAAAAGTATGAATAGAAGGAAACTTCTTTAACTTCATGTGGAACATTTACAAAAGTCTACAGCTAGCATTTTATGTAAGGGTGCAAGTTTCAGTGCCTTCTGCCTAAGAGTAAACAAGGCAAGGATGTCTTTTTTTTCCCACTGCTATTCAGTGTAATATTGTAAACTTTAGTCAAAGTAATAAAGGCAAGATAAGGAAATAAAAAGATATACATTGGAAAGGAAGAAATATCTTTGTATTTACAGTTGGTATATTTATTGTCTTAGAAAAGTTTTAAGGAATCTACCAAAAAAAAAAAACCAACATAACATTTATAAGTAAATTGAGCAGGGTCATAAAATACTAGGTAAACATAAAAAAATCAGTTGTATTTCTGGCAATGTAATGTACTGGCAATGACCATGTGGGTACTAAATTTAAAATGCATACTATTTATAGTTGTACAAAAAATATATATGTTTAGATATAAATCTGACAAAACATGTACCATACTTATATGCTGAAAACATAAAATGTTAAGAAAAGAAATCAAGTGAGATCTAAATAAATGGAGAATTGATACCTCATTTCATATATTGAAGACTCAATGTAGTAGAGATATTAAACAATGTAGTAAAAACTTCCCAAATCAATGTACAGGCTTAATGTAATTCCTGTTTTGTAGCTATAACCAAGATTGTTCTAGAATTTTTATGGAAAGGCCAATGAACTGGGAGAGCTAAAATAAATTCAAAAAAGAAGAATAAATTTGGAGCAATCATCAGACCTCAAGAAATTATATAAATACAGTAATCAGGAGTATATAGCGTAGTCCTGAGGTAGCAGAGAGATTGATGCATAGATCAGTGGGATGGAATGCACACAGATAGACAATGTGGCCAACAGAAAAAAGTGCAAACACATTCGATGGAGGAAGGATCATCTTTTTGACAAATATATAGTGATTACCCATAGGCCAAAAAAAAAAGTAAGCTGAACTTAAGTGTATCTTTAAACAAAAATTGCATCAAAATGAACCACAGATATAAAATATTAAACTGTAAAACTGTTAGTGTGAAACATAGGAGATCTTCAGGATATGGGGCTTGGAGAAATGTTCTTAGATATGACAGCAAAAATATGATCCATACCAGGATAACATTGACAAATGTAAACTCTCTGAAAATTCAACACTTATGCTATGCAAAAGACCTCATAAAGAGGATGAAGACATAAGCTACAAAGTGAGAGAAATTCTTTGCAAACCAAACACAATCATGATAGTTAAGGATAGGGATACCTTCTGAGAAATACAACTTTGGGAGATTTTGTTATTGCGTGAACATCATAGAGTGTATTTCTCAAAGCTAGATGGTGCAGCCTACTGCAAAAAGGGCTATGTGCGATAGCCTCTTGTTCCTAGGCTACACACCTGTACAGTATGTTCTGAATACTGCAGGCAATTGTAACAGAATGGTGGATTTATGGATCTTTCAGTATAGGGTGTGGGAGCATTCATGTGTTGTTCCATCTACTTGGGAGACTGAGGTGGAAGGAGTTCAAGACTGTAGTGATCTATGGTTGTGCCACTGCCCCCCAGCCTGGGTTACAGAGGGAAACTCTGTCTTTTTTAACAAAAACAAATAATGGTATACCTGCTGTGTAGGCCACTTACTATGAGTGGATCTTGCAGGCCTGGGAGTTGCCAAGATGAACCAGTGAGTGGAGAGTGAACGTGAAGGCCTAGGACACTACCATGCACTACTGTAGACGTTATGAACATTCTATATATAAGCTACATGGAATTTGTTTAAAACATTTCTCTCTCCCCCCCCACCCCAGTCTTGCTCTGTCATAGCTCATTGGGACTTTGGACTCCTAGTTCAAGTGATTCTCCTGCCTCAGCCTCCTCAGTAGCTGGGACTACACAGTGCCCAGTTATTTTTAGAGATGGGGTCTTGCTCTTGTTCAGGCTGGTCTCAAATTCCTGAGTTCAAGCAATCCACCTGCCTTGGTCTCCCAGAGTGCTAGGATTACAGGCATAAACCACTGTGCCTGGCTCTATATAAAAATATTTTTTTCTTTACATCATCGTATTAAGTTTTCTTTCTATTTTCAAGATTTTTATCTCTTTGCCTTTTATAGTTTTTTTGTTAAAAATCTAAGACAGACACACACGTTAGCCTAGGCCTACACAGGGTCAGGATCATCAACATTGCTGTCTTCCACTTTCACACCTCGTCCCAGTGGGAGGTCTGCAGGGGCACTAACATGTGGAGCTGCCATCTCCCATGATAATACTCCTTCTTCTGGAACACCTCTTGAAGGACCTGCCTGAGGCTGTTTTGCAGTTACCTTTTTTTAATAAGCAGAAGAGCATACTCTACAATAATAAGTATAATGTAGTAAGTATCTAAACCAGTAACATAATTGTTATCATTATCAAGTATTACGTATTGTACTTAATTGTATAAGGCTTTTCTATGACTTTTATATGACTGGCAGGGCTTGTTTACACCAGCTTCATTGCAAACACATGAATTATGAGTTGTGCTAGAATGTTATGTCAGCTATGATATCATTATGTCACTAGGTCATAGGAATTTTTCCCGTCTGTTATAAATTTATGGATCACTGTCAGATATTCTGTTTATCCTTGACTGAAATTTTATTTCGCAGAGCATGTGTGTATCTAATAAAGGAGTCATCTAGAATTTATAAGGAATTCTCAAAACGGAACATTAAAAACTAAGCAATTCAATTATAAAATGGGCAAAAGACACGAACACATGTATCATCAGAGAAAATATACAGATGGCAAATAAGCACTTAAAAAGATGTTCAGCATTACTAACCATTAGGGAAATGCAAATTAAGACCATGATGAGTTGTCTCTACAAACAGTACAGCTGAAGGAAGAGGTAGTGACAACAGCAAATGCTGGTGAGGACGCAGAGAAACGGAACCTCTCCTGCCTTGTCGGTGGGAATGTAACATGGTACAGCTGTACTTGAAAGTGATTTTTCAATTCCTTAATTAACTACCCGTAAATTTAGAAGAAGACCCCAGCAGTTACATTCTTGGCCATTCTTTCTGCAGAACTGGAAACTTATGTCCACAACATCTTTATATGTGATGGCTCATAGTAACTTTTATTTGAATGAAACAAAAACTGGACACAATCAAAATGTCCTACCCCAGGTGAATGGTTAAACAAACTATAGTACATTCACACTGTGGAATGCTGCTCGGCAAGTTTTTACAAAACCTGTTCATATACACAGTAATTGAATAGGGGGAAAAAAGCCAGTCTCTGAAGATCATCTATTGTGTGACTTCATTTCTATAAAGTTCTTGAAATAATCAAATTTTAGACTTGAGAACAGATATGCTTGCCAGGGCTCTTGTTTTGGGGAGGGGTATGTATACTTTAAAGGGATAGTATAAAGGAGGTTTTTGTGGTGATGGAATAGTTGTGTGTCTTGGTTGGGGTGATGGTTATGCAAATCTACACATGATAAAATACCATAGAATGCATAGACTAATAAATGTGTGCCATTGCCAATTTTGTGGTTATGTAAGGTGTGACTAGATGGGGGAAACTGAGAGAAGGGCACTCAGGGAAGTGACTTACCTGTTCTTCACTTTCTGTGAATCTAAAATCATTTCAAAATGAAACATTTAATAAGAGCTTCATGTAGCTTGTCTCTAATGTATTGACCACACATTGTACTAGATTGGTGATCCTTAAAGCCACCACCACCCCACCATTGCAGGCACATTTTATAATGTCTGGAGAGTTTTTTTAATTGTCGCAACTGATGGGGAGGAGGCTGCTATGTAGAGGACAGGAAAGCTAAGTGTCCTGTAGTACCCAGCATAGTAACCACAGTACAGAACCATGTGGCTTTCAATGTCAATCAATTCCAGATTGATAAACTCTGTGTTAGACCCTTTAAAGAGGGAAAAAGGGGTGGCGCCTGTGGCTCAAAGGAGTAGGGCACCGGCCCCATAAACCAGAGGTTGTGGGTTCAAACCCGGCTCCGGCTAAAAACTGCAAAAAAAAAAAAAAAAGAGGGAAAAAGGAAGTGTGAAATTTGAGGTTATGCCTTTAAGGAACCAGGTAATAGCACCAAACAGGACATGCTAGATGAGCAAATTAGATCAACATAGATTAATCTGCTGACCAAAACTACTCCAGAGAAAAGCGTACAGCATAAAAGGAAGAACATGGCAAATCTGAGCTCTTTCGTGCTTTATCTTCACGTGTAGTTTTTATATTGCTGAGAAGATACTCACTGTTACCAGGCATCAGGAGACTAGCTGCATCCTGGGGAAGCAGCTGGTTGCAGTGGATGGATAGTTTATCAGCCGAGGACAACGGCACCTACTGGTCATGGTATTCCCTTAGGGCAAGCTGGAGGGCTGTCAGGGCAGTCTGACTTTGCAGGTGTGTGGGCACTGCGGGGTGTGGCTGGGAGAATTCCAGGAGCCCGGTCCTGCCTCCAGGAGGTTGTCGCATCCTCCCAGCTCCCACCTTCCTGTGTGGATATCATACTTTATCTTCTCATAGCGGGCATGGCAGCTGTGTCTGGTGTGAACCTGGGGGCTGTTGAGCCAGCTGCTTCAGAGAGGCAGAGCCCAAGCTGGAGGTGGGCAGGACCAGGGAGGCACACAGCTGCCTTGGAAACTATATTTGCCTGGGATTCTTTCTAGCAGGAAGTGCCTCCTATTTTCCCACCTGTGTTTCCTTGGAGCTGAGATTTCATAATGCTTCATGAAGAAGGAAGTTCTCAGATTTTGATTTTCTTTCAATTGAAGAAAATTCTCTTTATTTTTCCTTTGTTCATGGTGTATTTATTTCTAGGAACCTTTCTGAAAAGTATCACATGTAGGATCCATGGTGAGCAAAGGTGATAGGTATGCAAACAGGTAATCATTGTATTAATATAAGAAAGTGTTTTTTTTTTAATTATAGCACCTCATACTCACATTATAAGTTAATAAAATTTCAAAGACAGCCAGTGTGAATGACTATGTGTAAGTGTGGTGTTTGTGGCAGCTGATATTTACAAAAATGATGACTTCATGGAAGAGCAACTCTTTCTTTCTTCAGACAACCCTCATCTTTCCTGTTTACCTCTCAATACGTGTCTGATTCTCTCCTTGTCCAGAACCTCCATGTCTTTGTCCTTTCTTTGCTGTTCTTGTCTCTCTGCCAATAGTCTTTAACCCCTTTGTATTTTAGAGTCTTTTAAGAAACTAGAAAAATGGAAGGAGCTTTACACTATTTCTATAGAATTAGGTTCATTCCTTTGTTTCCATCTAGCATAAAACTAAGTAAAGTAGTGTACTCTTCTGACTCAGATCTGTCATGTACTCCTAGAGCAAAGTGTTCACATTTTTAGTGGCAATGTCATCTTTCTTTGGGTTTGTGATGTTATATGCTGTACCTTTTACCTCTTACTTGGGACTAGATGTGCCTGCTTTCCATACTAGGAATGACAACCTGATAAATGCAGTGTCAGGTTGGTAGATGACACCATGACAGGTATGCACCTCTGGTGATGTGGATGCCATGACACAAACCACCAAACTCGTGTTTTGGTCTTGGGTCCTTAGTTGGGCAGATAACGATACCCAGCTGGCCTACCTGGCTATGGGCTTCATTTTTGCTCTCATCTCTTATCTGTGGTACCAATTTTATAATTGAAGCAGGAATAAACAAGAAGCTTAATGTAATCTGCAAGGGAGAAACGGCAGTTGAACAGAAGGGCTGCATTCTGGTTTCAAGCATAGGGAGGGAGAGTCTATATATGGTGAAGTAGGTGTTAAAACTGTAAATATAAATTCTTAAATCTGCCAAATAATGGTCTGTAAATACTTAGTATAAAATAAGAATGTTCTCATTTACATTGAAATAGTTTAGATTTCTTAGATTTCACTATAAAATTATAGTATTAATGCAAATACTATTTGGCAATGAAAGTAAATATACCAGTTATTAATTTCTTATACACATTCGTGTGTTTTCAAACACTGGCATATCAGGAGTAGCCTTAATAATATTTCTGAGTTATATTTGTTAATGTGTCAAGAATCAGAAATCCAGGAAATGCAGCTATATGAGATTAGGAAATGCATTGGCTTTTGGTTAAAAGTGAATCTGTTCTCCAATTGTTTGATGTGCTACATTTGTCATTCCGATTTAGTGGTCCTTTTGAAACTGTTTTCTCTTCTCGCTGGGTATGTCTGAATAAGTGAATTTTTATATTATTTATTTATTTTTTTGAGACAGAGTCTTGCTTTGTTTCCCTTGGTAGAGTGCCGTATTGCTCATAGCAACTTCAAACTCTTGGGCTCAAGCAAATTCTCTTGTCTCAGCCTTCTGAGTAACTAGAACTACAGGTGCCCACCACAATGCCTGGCTATTTTGTTAGAGAAGGGATCTCACTCTTGTTCAGGCTGGGCTTAAACCTGGGATCCACCCTCCTCTGCCTCCTCCTCTGCTGGGATTACAGGCATGAGCCACTATACCCGGTGAATTTTTTAAATGAAAATGTTAATGTCCTTATAATATAACCATAGTTTCTTATTCCTTGATGTGAGTAATGTAGTTACATAGTATTGGCACATAGTTAAGTCTCTAGGTAAAATTAAATAAATATTGTTCCAGAGAGTCACTCCAAAATACTATACAGAAACCAAAATGGAATTTTAAAAAATGTTTAACCCACAAGAAGGCAGAAAAAAAAAAAAAAAACAGAAAAGAAACACAGAGGACAAATAGAAAACAACAAAAACCCAATAAAATAAAATGGTAGCCTTAAGCCCTAAAACATTTATAATTTTATTAAAAGCAAACGCTCTAATACATAAATTTAAATACAGAAACTGGGAAATTGGACTAAAATATAACCCAGCTATATGGGGTCTTCAAGAAATCAACTTCAAATGAAATGAGTTAGGCAGGTTCAAAGTCAAAGCATGGAAAAAGGGTATATCATGCAAATATTTATTAAGAGAAATATTAGGGGCTATATTAATATCAGATAAAGTAGATTTCAGAGCACAGAGACAGAAAGGGTTATTTTTATAATAAAAGCATCATTCCACCAACTTAACACAACAAATTTAAATGCTTATGAACCGAACAACAGAGCTGTAAAGTATGTGAAGTAAAAAGTGATGTAGATCTTTCTAATTGTAATTGTAGACTTCATCACCTCTCAGTCAACAATTGAAAGAAGAGCAAGAGAGAGAATTAGCAAAAAAGAGGAAGAATGCCATCGCCCAGTAGGATCTAATGGGCGTTTGTAGAACATCACTCTCAAAAAAAGTAGAATCACATTCTTTTCAAGCACCCGTTGATCATATGCTAAGATAGATCATATCCTGAGCCATAAAATAAACCTCACAAAATTCAAAAGAATTAAAATCATCCAGAGTGCATTTTTCAACTACAGTGGAATCCAAGTAGATCAATAAGAGAAAAGAGCTCTTTCTCCTGGGCTTCCTTTATTGTTACATGAAAATAAGCTCATTCACACTGTTTGAGGTTTCTGTATAGAAATCCCTAGGTATTTTTTTCTGGCATATTCATTCTGGGCTTTAAATTCGATTCCATCTCAGAAACTTTCGCAGTTACTCAATCTGAAGTAACCTCTACATAGGGCCTCTCTTCCTGTTCTACCCACTTCACTTTCATATTTCCCTGTCATTTTCTTCCTAGCACTTACTAATATCTGAAGTTTGCCTTTTTGGTTTATTTGTTGGCTGAAGTTAGGCACAAGAACATCAGATTTAGAAACGTAGAAGTTACATGTGTTGTGTTGGTCACCGTATCCCAGCACACAGGGCATTTGTGCTGAGTAAGAATTTGTTGAATGGACTGTAGATTCAGCTACATAATGTGTACCAGTAATGCTAGATACTCTCACTGCCCTAGTTAAGCCACTAGGGAGCTTGTGAGAGTTTATAAACAAACTTTCTTCCTGCATGCAAGTGAGACAGAAATCTAGCTCTCTTTCAGCTCACCTTTTGTTTCAGGTACCCGTAGTTGTTTGCCCAGTTAGGGTTACTCTCACAGGAGCTCAGATTATAATAGGTTGAATATAAGCAGACAGAAGTCTGCCAACCAAGCTTGTGGTTGTTCCTTGAAGTCAGCTATAATCATAAAACAAAATCTCATAAAGCCCAGAATTTAAAAATGAATATTCTCTATATAGCATAGTAAAGACTTGCAAATAGATAAATGATTATTGGCTCCCATGTTAAATAGATATTTCAGTATATATCTCAAATTCAGTGAAAGGTCATCCTCAAGTCTTTTAGTCTTTTACTTTTGAGTTGGAATTGTGTATACACTGTGGGGTAAGTCAGAGAGGTTGTATTGCATGAATGTTGGAAGTTGGATAGATTTAGGGTCCAGTCCTTTCCATCAATTACTGATTTACTTGTTAGGAGATGTTGGAAAATTCATTTATTTACCTTCCCAAGCCCTATGGAAGTATAAGTACATTGCTGGAGAGTTGTTGTGAGGATTTAAATGAAATATTATAAAAATGTATGTTTAATTTGTTCCCTTAATATAACAAGGTGAAAGCAGTGAGTGGATTCAAACTCCCCCACATTGTATAACTATAACCAGACTTGAGAACCAAGCAGCACTCATCATGGGGTGCCATTTTGGGTAGAGATATCAGCATCCATCATGGGGTGCTGTTTGGGTAGAGACCACGGCGGTTACATTTCAGGCAGATACTTTTCCTGGTTGGTAACCATTTCAGTAAATATTAAGTATCACTTAATCTCTGGCTGTGGAAGTATCAGAAATAAACAAGAAGCTTTAGTCTTCTGACAGATGATTACCTTTGCCTGTTTACAGTCTTTGCTTAGACAGCAGCCAAAGCAATCTCTTTAAATCTCAAACCAGCTCAGAACCATCCAGAGGTTTCCTGTTTCTCACAGGTCAAAAACCAAAGTCCTATTGTGCCTTATTATCTTGAAAACTTTATTTTCTGCTTGTATTCCTTTTGTTCACTCCACTTCGATTCCAGGTGTCTACTATAGTCTTTGCACTTGATATTACTTTTGCTTAGAATGTTTTCCTTAGGTATCAGTCTTACCTTTGAAGACTTTTCTCGAATGTTACCTTTACTCTGTGTAAAATTGTGACTCCTGCCGCAGGAGGAGTGTTGATCTTCTTGTAACATATAAATAACTTATTACTATGTTATGTTTATTATTGATCTACATCCTCCATAAAGTGTGATTTCGACCAAAAAAAATAGTAAAAGGAAAATGAAATGGCTATAAAACATGCGGTTATTGTGGAACACAAGTTTGAGGCTGAGCATGTTTGTGGCACAGAGAGAGAATACCTACCTACCCCCAGGAGTTCTGAAGGCTGAGTGACTATACACTGGTAATGGTGTAGGCATCTAGGCAGAGTGTAGTTGCGAAGCAGACAGGCAGGTCTCGTTCAGAGAAGTGCTAGCAGTTTGGTTAGGAAGAATGGCCTGTAAGCTCTGTGTTCTTTTGTGGCTTACCATCTGTAGGAGTTTTGTTTTCAATGTGTTTAGATTTTATATGTGCTAAAAACACTGAAAGTCTTTCACTATTGTTATGAACAATCTCGCTTAGCTCCTCCCTTGGCACCATTTGTAAAGGGCTCAACCAAATTATAATGTGCAAGAACTATACAGAACCAGCTGCATTTGCAGACACTGATTTAGGAGACTTCAAGTCTGCCAATTAAATGTGGTGGATATTGGGTCTGTAGTGGGATTTATGCAGATGGCTGTGCAGTAGCTCCCATTCCAGCTGCGATGAAGCATTCATCCATGGGCAGGCAAGAGAGAGGTGCTCTCAAAAAGAGGGATGGTTGGAAACATCAGAGACCCAAAGGCACTCTTGGATGATGGCAATAAAATGTTAAAGACCTCCTGATAAATGGTAGGCTGTGGTCTCTGAAAAGAGTATTGGCACAATGTTAAAAGCCAGCCCCCTATAATTATTACTCAACATTTACTAAGTCCAAAGTATGTAAATTGCAACTCTGGCAGTATTCTCACTGTAACCTTGTGTCTCACATATGTGCTAGTACATTTCAGATTTGCCTATTTCAATTTAAAATCCGCAGTAAACGCTGCCACCTAACCCCCCCCCCCCAAAAAAAAACTAATGTGTTTCAAATGGGCATTTTATCTAAAAGTCCCTTCACATAAGTAGATTCTCTCCAGGAGGTGCTTTTTAAGTACTCATTTGCTTAAACTCTTTGTGGAATTTTTTTATTTCATGTGTTTCCTGTCTGAATCTTAACACCAAGAGTCAATCAGTTCTTTTTTGGTTCAAAATGTTGGCTTTTTTAAAAATTGTAGTTGCATGTCAACTGTCAAGGGTTGGAGGCCAATCTTCAAAGCTAATTTATGGGTTAAGTGGTCTGTTTTGTGTACTTTGGAAGAATCGTCCAGTCCAACCATGTACTTCCTCACACCAAGATGCTGTATCCTTATACATCTTCCTTTCCCTTTTTCTAAAAAGTGTGGAGGAATCTGAGCTCAACTAACTTTGAGTTTCAGTACTTGCTTTAGTTTTTGTAAACATGCTGTTACTTGAATTAGATAGAAATTTCTCCCCAAATTGCCCAAATCTTCTTCCCAATTATGATAGGAGAGAAGCCTTTAGCATAGGAGAAGCTGAGGCTTGCTGGGGAAGTGACACTTAAAGTTGTCAATCAAGTCAAGGTCAGGGTTCAGAGCTCTGTGCTGGCTTCTAGCTGATAGTTAGAAGTGAGGGAAAAATGGTCCTTGTTTATGGGCAATGCTAATCCATACAACACTCGTGAATTTAGAATGATGAATGAAATGCAGACCTATTTCCTTATTTCACTTAAGCTCAGAGAGGTCTACTTACTTATCTAAAAGTACACAGCTCATTACTGGTATAATCTGAATGCCAGGTGAGTGTTTATGTTTTAAAGATGTCATATTACCTTCTAAAACCATCTAATGCCAACCTCTCCACCGTTTGACATGCCTGTTTGCTCAGTTTAATACTATAAACCTTTTCATCTATATTATCACATGTTACAAGTGGGATTCCTGATAAATAGTGGAGGTATCATTGTCTCTTTATATTTAACTCACCTAAAATATTGCAGGCATTACAACCACGATAAGTTTTAGATAAGCAGTCCAATGCTTAATCACTTGGACATTCGCGATTTTTTTGCTTAATATAATACTGTTAATCATAAATTACATTTAAAATTGATTGCAAATGTAAGTCAGTCTTATTAAACCATTTGGTGGGGGCTGCCAGGAGCCTCAGGAGATACGGAATCTGACATGGAAACTGGTGGGAAGTAATATCTCCTGAGAGAAAATATGTTGTGGCAGCACATTTGTCTGGCGTTGGTTTGAAACTTATTCTATGTTTTCCCTGACCATTTCCCCCTTTCTTTTATTGAAGTCTCAATTGAACCAGTTAGTGGTTGTTGATAAGCCAACCATAGTTTCTTTATATTTATTTGGGAGGGAACTTTTCTTTTTTTCTATGATAGACATTTTTTTAACAATATTTTTCCCAAGTGTGTTTTTAGCAGTTTACAAATAGCCTCAGAAAAAGAATTTCTGATTATTCAAAAATCAGACAAATTTTTAAGGTAGAAATTAGAGGAAAACTGCGATGCCTCTAACAGAGATTCCCACTAACACAGTGTGTGCCAAGACCCTAAAGGTAGTGTTTAGTCCAGAACACTGTTTTTGTTTGTTTATTTTTTGGTTGCTGTTATTTGGGGTTTTTTTTGAGATACAGTCTGCTAGAGTACAGTGGCCACTGCAGCTTCCAGCTTGCAACTCCTGGGCTCAGTTTCCTGAGGAGCTAAGACTGCAGATGTGTGCCACCATGCCTGGCCTTTTCTATTCCTGGTAGAGTTGAGTCTCGCCCTTGAACAGGCACATCTCGAACTCCTGACCTCAAGAGATCCTTTCACTTCAGTTCCCAGAGTGTTAGGATTATAGGCCTGAGCCACCACGCTTGGCTTTAACACTAGTTTTTATATTATGGGTTTGGACAGTGCTGGTGGTCAGAACTCAGAAGGGTCTTTGTATCCATGTGTGTACCAGGCTTTATCCACATATATAATGATTTTATGTGTGTCTGGAATATAGTTTTTCAACTGTAGATACTGTTGTGATTAGTCAGATAATTTATTGACAAGCATTGGTAAATCCAGAGTAAAATTGGTGGATTATGCATTTTATTCATTGATATGTTATGAAAATACATTGTTCATATGTCCATGCTGTATTTTTGCCATTATAAAACACATTACACTTGAAAAAATTTGAAATTATTAATCAAAGTTCATTATCATTGCCTTTCATAGTACTCTTGAATGATTTTGATTTAATGTCTTTGATAGTAATCTCCAGAGACTTTCTCCAACATCAGCAGCTGTCTTTGGTATTGCAAATATGGTTTTGGGCAATTCTCATGCTTATTAAAGAACATTTTAAAGTAATATGCTATATGTCTTAGTCTGTTAAGGCTTCTATAACAAAATACTTGTGACTGGGTAATTTATAAGAAGCAGAAATTTATGTCTCACACTTCTGGAGGGTAGGAAGTCTAAGATCAAGGTACCAGCAGATGCCCTGTTTGGGGAGGGCCAATTCCTCTTAGATGGTGCCTTATTCCTGGGTGGTGGCACAGCAGAAAGGGTAGGAGGGGGCTCCCTGGAGCCTCTTAAACAAGGGCACTAATCCCATTCAAGAGAGTGGAAACTTCGGGACTTCATCTCTTCCCCAGGGGCCCTCTCAATACTACATTGGAAATTAGGTTCCAACATACGAATTTCAGGGGGATACTAACATTCAGACCATGGCACTATGCAGTTAGTTCCTTTTGATTGTAAAAACTGAGAGCATGAGAAGTATAGAAATGTCGTTCATTTTGCTTGAGCCTATATGTTAGTTTTCTACTGCTGCTGTTATAAATCACCACAAACTTAGTGGCTTAACGCAACATTAATTTATTATTTTATATTTCTGAAGGTCAGAGGCCTGACAAGGCAATCACTGGGCTAACATTAAGGTATTGGCTGGCTGCCTTCCTTTTTGGGGGTTCTAGGGAAGGTCCTTTTCCCTAGGTCCCAAAAGGACCCTTTCCTGGGTGGTTGGCAAAATCCAGTTCCTTGTGGTGGAGTACTGAGTTCCCCATTTCCTTGCTGGCTGTCAGCACATTCCCTGCTTCTAGAGGCCATATTCTTTGACATGTGGCCTCCTTACACCTTCTTTAAACCCAACAGTAATGGACTGAATTCCTTTTCCTTTTGAAATCTCTCCTCCTTTGATCCTCTCTCTCTCATCTAAAAAGATCTCATTCTCTCTGACCAGGAAATGTTCTCAGACTTAAGAAACTCAGGGGATTAGATTTGGCTCACAGGTAGCACAGAGTACTCTTCCCAACGTAGAGCCCATACCTTTTATTGTAACTTTCTTTCTTTCTTTTTTTTTTTTTTTGAGACAGAGCCTCAAGCTGTCGCCCTGGGTAGAGTGCCGTGGCCTCACAGCTCACAGCAACCTCCAACTCCTGGGCTCAAGTGAGTCTTCTGCCTCTGCCTCCCAAGTAGCTGGGACTACAGGCGCCTGCCACAACACCTGGCTATTTTTTGGTTGCAGCCATCATTGCTGTTTGGCGGACCTGGGCTGGATTGGAACCTGCCACCTTAGGTGTATGTGGCTGGCGCCCCAGCCACTTGAGCCACAGGCACCGAGCCCCTTTTATTGTAACTTTCAAAGTCATTTTGCCGTGGAAGGTAGCATATTCACAGGTTCTAGATGTTAGGACAGGATGTGGACATCTTTCGGGAGCCATTTTTTAGCCCATTCAGTACTTGACATTTTTTTGAGACAGGGTCTTGCTCTGTCCTTGGGACTAGAGTGCAGTGTGGCATCATAGCTTACTGTAACCTTGAACTCCTGGCCTCAAGCCATCCTTCTGCCTCAGCCTCTCAAGTAGCTGAGACCATCAGTGCTGGCCATCATGCTCAGCTAATTATTTCTCTATTTTACAGACTTGGGGTCTTACTATTGTTGCCAGGCTGGTCTCTTAACTTCAAGCCTCTAATGATCATCCCTTTTCGGCCTCCCAGAGTGCTAGGGATGAGCCACCACTCCTGGCTGACTTAAAAATTTGAGTCATGTTAATTTGCTTAGATTTTGGCCCTTGGGATTTGGAAAGCACAGCATTACCATTAATCACATAGTGACATCAGTAGTATCACTTGTTTCAGTTCCTGATGTTAGTGCTTACTCAAATAGGGCTGTTGACAGTCATAGGTGTAAGATTATCCTACCCTAGAGAACCACAACAGTGCAGAGAGGAGGTTTAGCTCTGCAGAAGTGTTTGAGTTTGAGTGGTAGCCGATCTTACTGTGGAATATGCCTTCTTCCACGTATAGAAGTTTAGCTCCAGGGTTAGCCTGTAATGCTGGTGCTTGATTTCACCTGGTGTGGATGGAACTTGATAATGATTCCTCTCTGGCCAGTTGTAGAAGTGTTGATAAGATGTGCTGAGTTAACAGTAAAAGTGGAACTAGATAAGAACTTTCAATTTAATGTGCAGGTAGAAAACCCTTCCAGGCTTAAGTCTCCCTTAAGCTCACTTGAAATCTCTCTCTTCTTTAGTGCCAAGAAAGCAGATGGGGTCTTGTCACTGTAGAATGAAGCAATGTTAATTAATATCTTAGGAAACTGACTCTAGTTGAACATGTACTTTGTGTGAGTGAGTGGTTAGTGGAAGCAAGTGGTTGGGGAATATTTTTGGATGAATTTAAGTCAAACCATTGACATGATAGAGGTAAAGATGCTGTTAATTTTTACATATAACTTTAAAAAAATTGCACTATATATGATTAGAACAGTTTGGGAAAATAACTTAAATGTTATATAAATGTGAGTAAAACTGTACATCTGGTGCTGAAAAGTGATGAGAGAATGTTTATTCCTCTCTGTAATAAATATCTCAGCAATCTTATGCAATTCCATGCCAAGAGAGCATAGCTTGGGAATTATAAATTTATTGTGTGATGGAGAGATTGTAGATGAGTAGGGCTTGAAGTAAAGGTTTGCCCAACACATCTTTGTTTGACTCCCTTGACTCAGCCATCCTTGGTAAAAGGCATGTTAAGGTTTATTTGTTTTTCTGAAAAATATTGTTATTATTATTGTTATTTAGAGAGGGGTCTCACTGTGTGTCCAGGCTGGTCTCAAACTCCTTGGCTTCCCAAAGTGTTGTGATTACAGTTGAGAGCCACTGTACCCAGCCCATTTTAAGATTTCAAGCCCCTAAGAACTGCTTGGATGCAGTAGAGAGTATTATGCTTAAGAGAGAGTGTTTTGGAACAAGTTGATTTGGCTCTGTAGTTAACGATCTGTGTGCCACGCATTATGCCTTTTTGCTAAGTTCCAAATGACAGTATTATCTCTTGAAGAGGTTTATGAACACTGAGAGACTTTCAGATGTTTGCACTGTACCTGGTATCTAATAAAGTGATCGATAAATGAAAGTAGTTGTTTTTGTCTCTATTCTTTTCCCCACTTGCTGTCTTTATGTCCTGATTTTGGCACTAACTTTCTAAAGTCTGAAAATCTCTTGGGGTCTTGATTATGGATATTGCTTATTGTCCTTGTATTAGAGAGAAGGACAGAAGGAAGGAAGAAAGGAGAGCTACCCAGATAGTTAGTGGTAAAGATTTAGGTTTATAACTCCCACCTGGTTACTTGGAACTGAATAAAGCAACTCCTTACTTTAAAAACCTTTAATCAGACACTGACTTTGGATTACAGAGAGTAACCCCCAAGGGTTACTGAACCTCTCTGAGAATGAAGAAACTTTGTTATGGGAGTAGGAGGGCATGGCAGCAGGAGTTCTTACTTGTACAAGGCAGGTAACCTGAGGAGAAAGTGGAGAATGTTGCTAAGGGCAGTGCTAATAGAATGGATTAATGTCCTCTTATTCATTTTTAAAGACTTTCTTGTTCTTTTCACCAGTGTCATTGATACTATGTTTAAGAGTTCTTGGGAAGAGAATTCCAATTTGAAGTGTAATGTTGATCATGTTTTCCATCTTTAAAACCTACTGCCGGCTGGGTGGAGTGGATGGTGCCTGTAATCCCAGCACTTTGGAGGCTGATACCGGAGGATTGCTTGAGGCCAGGAGTTCCAGACCAGCTAGGGCAAAATAGTGACACCTAGTCTTAAAAAAAAAAAAATTAGCCAGGCCTAGTGGCATGTGTCTGTAATCTCAGCTGCTCAGGAGGCTGAGGTGGACGGATCACATGAGTCCAGGAGTTGGAGGCGACCATAAGCTAGGGTTGTGTCACCGCATTTCAGCTTGGACAACAGAGTGAGACCCTGTCTCTTAAAACAGAAATAAACACACAACACCAACTGCAAAGGATTTCTCAAGGATCTGAGATCATTATTGCAAAAGCGTATCGTGATAGCTCAATGCCCTAATGTAAGGAGGGAAAGAATTAAAAATAAAAATCCATGCCAATAAATATCAGGTTGGAATGGTCTTCTAAGTTGGGCATGAAATGTACCAAATGTTATAGACTGGGCAGGGTGGCTCATGCCTGTAATTCTAGCACTCTGGGAGGCTAAAGCAGGTGGATCACCTGAGCTCACAGGTTTGAGACCAGCCTGAGCAAGAGACTGTCTCTAAAAAATAGCCGGTTGCTGTGGTGGGCACCTGTAGTCCCAGCTATTTGGGAGGCTGAGGCAAGAGGATCACGTGAGCCCAAGAGTTTGAGGTTGCTATGAGCTAAGATAGCAGGACACTCTATCAAGGGTGACCAAGTGAGACTCTGTCTCAAAAAAAAAAAAAAGCAGCAAATGTCAAATGATATAGACTAGTACATGGAAAAAAAGGAAAGTAACTTAAAAAATAAATTTCTCAGTAATATATTAATTTTTTTTCAATGTTTCATTAGACTGAGTAGCCATACTTGATTAACTCAGAAGCAAATGAAGTCTCATTTCGGCAAAAATAATAGGTGAGAATTTGCACAGAATGCTGATTTCTAATTGATTTCAGCATGAGCTTAAAAATAATGCCCGCCTACTTCTTACTCTGTGGATAAGTAGTCATAATGCTAGCTTGATCACATATAAGTACTCATAATGATCAGGTACAAGTAGCTCATAATGCTATCATTCAAAGCATGTATATATTATATGTGCCTATACATGTGTACATATATTTTCCTAGAATGCAAATATGTAAAAATGAGAGCAGCCCCGAGTGCTTAAGGGGTTGGGTTTTTAAGGCTTGGTCTGCATCCTGGTTGGCACACAGGCTGTCCAGGTGCATCTGGGTAGGGGAGCAAGCAAGCATTGTACGGAAGCATTTTATATGTAAAAATACATATGCATGTATAATTTTTAAATTATGTATAATTTTAACATAAAAATCCTGTGAATATCTTTCCTCATTGATAAGTAGATAGTTTTATTTTACCAAATGTTTTCGAAATCCATTGCATATACTGTAATTTATTTAACATTTCCCATTAAGTGGTCATTTACCTTCTTCAGTAGTGCTAGTAAGTGTGTAACAGCTGGCTCTCTGGGGAAGAAAGCCCTGGCCTCTAGCACTTGAGATTTCCATGGTTTATACACCCATCTTGGCAGATTGCAGGCTATGGATATGAAGTCGTTGGAAGTCAGCTGAATGTGGGCTTTGGGAAGAGGTTTTACTCTTGTGAGCCAGCTTTAGCACACCATTGCTTCAGTTAAAATATTTAAACAATCTGTTTTAAGAGAAGTATTGTTCAAATACAAGATAGATCCTACAGATGGTTAAGAGACCCTGTCTGCTGGGAGGAAGAAGAACATCCCACTGGCCAAAATGTTTAATTGATAAGCTATAAGCTCTTTTCTTATTACTGCTTAAGATTAGTTTTCCCAAAAGTAACCTCAGGCTTAGATTTCCAAAGATAAACTTTGGAAACATCTCAGACCAATATGCTCCTTAAGAAGGGTTAGTACATTTTCTCTGCCTGTACTTTTGCAGATAAGTTACTTTGTTCTCTTCTCTACTTCCTGGATATTTTACCTTAAGCCATTTTTGTGAGTATGTTTATTGGTTGAGGGCAGGGAGTACAGATCATTTTCTCTCAGGAAGCATTTTTAAGTATTCAGTATACATTAAATCTTATATTTTTGAACATTGTACATTCTTGAATGGATGATTTGGTGACTAGAAGCAAAAGAGATTAAGAGAGAAAGAAATGTGGCATTTTCAGGAAGGAGATATTTCTTATAAATTACTGAGAGGTTAAATTATTGATAGGCAAGAGAATAGTGGTGGCTTCTAGTAATATTGCCTTTCTGGATAAAACACCTTAGGCTCTGAATGCTAGATTAGATGGGAAACTTCAGGAGGAAAATGGAGGGCTGTTGTGTCTATTTTTTTGTTCATGAATTTGTCAGGCATAGTGGACCTAGGCTAAAGCAGAAAAATGTCAGGCCTAGGTAAAATGGAAAAATACCTGTTAACTCCTGGCAAATTTCCAGACTGCAAGCTTTCATAAGAAGAAATAAGTCTAGTTCACCCCCAAGATAAAGGAGGAAGTACTAATTGATTTCTTGCTTCTAGTCACTCCCAGTTTCTTGCTTGGCTAGCTCCCTGGGAAACGAACCAGGAGGCACCAACTGTCCCCAGACTGACCTTTAAACAATATCAGGTGGGGAAAATACTGAAACTAAGATGTATAGGGGAAAATTATTAAAACAAAGACGTATAATGTATGACTAACTGCAAAATTCTGCTTCTGTACAATGCTTGCTTGCTCCCCTACCCAGATGCACCTGGACAGCCTGTGTGCCAACCAGGATGCAGACCAAGCCTTAAAAACCCAACCCCTTAAGCCCTCGGGGCTGCTCTCAGAAACCCCATGTTGGAATACTGAGGCAGTCGCTGGCCAGCTCTTCAATAAAAGGACTCCTCTTTAAATTTAACTTGTTTGGCAGCATGGTCTTTGGAACTCCTGGGCACAACAAATTCATGAATGTTGGAAAGAGGCTGGGTCAGATGAAAATAGAGTACAGATTTGTTTTTTGAGAATAATGAAGGGCACTTACTCTGAAACCTTTTTACAACCTAGTTGACTCATTGGTATGATTTTATCAGTGCATCCATCACTATTCACATACTTTGTTGTAGCTGTAGATTGGGAATTAACCCATAGCTTCTAGGCCTGCTGGGCCTGTGGACTGTTTGCACCTCTGCGATGGTATATATTTACTTACCTTGTAGGGCAAGGGCACAGATAAGAGATCTTGTTTTGGAACCTGTAAATCACTCCCAGCTGTCTAGGAGTTGGAGAAGAGGCAGATGTGATATGCAGACAAGTCCTGTAATTTGTGCATCTCTGGCAGTTACTTACATCTATCCTGCAAGATCCCACAAGGGTTTAGTGAAAAGGCAGAGTTAGGCTTCCTGAAATTATGTCAAGCTCCAAAAACTCTTCTCCATTTCTCTGGGACAAGGCAGGGGTGGCTTGGTCAAATACCTTTTAATTCTTGTAGTTAATAAAAAGTTAATTCAGAGTAGTGCCTGTGGCTCAAAGGAATAGGGCACCAGCCCCGGCAAAAAAACTGCCCCCCCCCAAAAAAAAAAAGTTAATTCATAAAATTCTCCTAAGAAAAAATCAATCACTTTATTGATTCTTTTGTGCTGGGCATTGTGTTAAGCACTTTATGTTTAATTCTAAGAACAAGCAGAATTTAAAAGTGTCTCCATTTTACCAGCGAAGACATGAAGGCAAAGTTTAAATAATTTACCCAATGTCACATCATCTGGTAAGTGATAGACCCAAGATTCGTACTCAGTTTCTTAAATTTTAAAGCCCTGTGTGCACTGCTGCCTCTTATAGGGGGAAATTAGGGAATGAGGTACGTGTCCATTAACAATGCAAGCTTCAGGAAGCATGCTCAGTGCCAAGGTCAGTTCTGGCATCTTAGCCATACAGGCTCAGTAAATACACAATACTTTTAAAAAGTAGATTGCTTTGGGTAAGGTTTTCCTCATTTTTCTTACATTCCCATAGAAATGGAGATTATATACAAAAGCTGTCACTACTACAGCAGAAACCACCTGGAGGTGTAACAGTAGTGACAGAGAGAGATAAAAAGATGCTGTTGCTGACAGTGTATGTGGTGCAGTGTCAGGAGAAGCAGGCTGGGGGGAGGTTCTGTGGAGCTTTATGTGGCCCTCCACAGTGTTCCCACTGGCCTTGGACTAGAGGAGTCAATCAGACATGTTTCCCCCTTCATATAACAAATACTTATTGAGCCCCTACTATGTATTAAAAACTGTGCTGAGCACTGGAAATACATAGTGTAACTGAGAACAAGATCTAAGATCCTTACATTTGAGGAATCTCTTCTTTCCCTTTTTCTCTGGAAAATATAATGGAACGTAGGAGGTAGACAGAATAACATCTCTGTTGCCCCATCATCCACTCCCCCAAACTCTACTCAATTCTGCCCAGCCCCACTCACTTTATCCTTCCTATTTTTTAAAAAATAATTCCTAGATGTCATATAGACTTACTTCAACACCTACTTGTAAGACAGAGAAATTCTTTAAAAAGTGGTTCATTCAGTGTTCAAGCAACTAATTGCCAAACGTCATGAGATATTTCCCCTCCCCTCCCTCCCTCCCTCCCTCCCCCCTTCCATCCTCTCTCCCTCTCCCTCATAGCTGAACCTCAAACTCTTGGGTTCAAGCAATTCTTTTGCCTCGGCCTCCTGAGTAGCTGGGACCTCAGGTGCCAGGCACAGTGTCTGGTTATTTTTAGAGATGGGGTTATCCTTTAGCGTAGGCTGATATTTTCTCTTTGTTTGAATAAAGATCTAAATAAGGTTCACACTTTACTTTTGGTTGGTCTTTTTTGTTTCTTTTTATCTGTTAAATTCTTCTCCATTGTCCTTCCTTTTTTCCCCCTCCCTGCCCTCCCCTTCCCTGCTGTCCCCTCTCCTGACAATTCAGTTTTAAAGAAACTAGGTTGTTGCCCTGTAGTTTCCCATGATCCCATTCGTGTTGTGTTAGTTTATATGTTCCTCTGCTCTCTGTATTTCCTTTAGGTTGGTAGGTGAGTAGAGGCCCTTAATAGCTTCTTTTTAGAGGCTGGGGAAGTGAGTGGGCAGGCAGACATAATCTTGCTCTGTACCTGGTGTAGGGAGCATTGGTGTCATCTTAGCTCACAGCAACCTCAAACTCTAGGATTCAAGTGATCCTCTTGCCTTAGCCTCCCAAGTAGCTGGTATTATGGGCATGTGCCACCATATTTGGATACTTTTTTTCTATAATATTTTTGGTAGAGATGGGTCTTGCCCTTGCTCAGGTTGGTCTCAAACTCCTGAACTCAAGTGATCCTCCTGCCTCGGCCTCCCACAGTTGATAGGACTATATGCGTAAGCCACTGTGCCCAGCCTCTTCCCTCTTTGTGTGAATGAAAACAGAAGGATTTGGTCAGGCCAGATGGTTACCTTGAAGTGTAGAAAACAAGTTCCAAAACAGCGTATTTGTGTCAGGGTTTACCAGCTTATCTAAGCCATCATTCCAAGATCCTGCCTTGCTAAGGTTTGAGTTGCTGCACCATCACTACCATCTTATTCTTTGCCCTTTGTTGTATTTTAGCTGCTTGTCTTGAATTTTGCCCCTATCTGAATACGTTAAGTCACTGAACACCTAACCCAACAAAGCCCTTTGTCCAAGTAAATTGTCGATTGGCTGATTGTGATTGTGTTGCTTCCTTTGGTTTGGCATTTGCTGCAGGTTGTAAGTCACTTTCAGTCATGTGGTGATACAGGTTTGTACTTCATGCTGGTGGATAAGACTCAGGCCTTTTCACTTTTGTTGTTTCTTTGACCTCTGAGTAGATTGGATTGACAGAAATCCTTAAGTGGTTTACTTGGTAAAAAAGACCATTTGTGAATGAAGATATAAGGAAATAGCTAGGTGTTAAGGTTGTGTTATAATTTTTTCATTTTCTCATTCAGGAAACGCTTGTGGAATTCCAGAAGCCAGATGTGGAGCAGACAGTGGGGCGGGTACCAACACGGACATTGCCTGTGGGGAGTATATAATGTGTGTGGGGTTATATAGGCATGTAGACAAACACACTGTGACCAAAGTCCAGGAGCTGCTGGGATCTGAAATGGTGCAGGTGAATGATTCATTCCTGGGGAGTCCACAGAAGTTCTCAGGACCCCCAGGTACCCTGCGTTATACTTTAAGAACTGCTGGTTTAGATCAATCTGTTACTCTGAGTTCTGAAATTTTGTAATTCTAACATTATAATGCAGAACCTTAGTCTTGCTTCAATTCATTGAGTAAATCGAGAGTTTGTAATCAGCACCTACTTCCCTCTCTTTTAGCAAGAGTCTCCTAGATTTACTTTGAAGCACCCACCATCCTCCTCTGCTGATTTGAGTCTCAGCTTCTGAAGTAGGCAGGCATGTGGCCAATATTGGACAAACAGAATTAATTACGACTATTACTGTGAGATTTGCTGTTGGGGCAGGGAAAAGAGTACCTTCTCCTTTCCTTTGGATTTCAATCTGGGATGATGGCCTGGAATGGTTGAGCATTGTGCTACTTCCACAGGGACCCTGAGACTGATGCCCACAGAGATTAAAGAGACAGTTTGATGCTGCACATCATCATCCTGACTCATGGGCCTAAAGTCATGTTATTTACCTCAGGTGGTAGAGTCCCTGGGGTAAATAACCACTTGAGTTAGTTTGACTTGTATTTCCTGTTTCTTGGAACTTGAAGAATCCTAGCTGATCTAGAAGCATTTGGGGCTTCATAAATAGGCTTTAGAAACTGCTTTCAAGATTTCGTGATTCTAGAGAGTTGTGGCTCCATAGGTTTGTGGCCTGGTTAACGATCTCTGATGTAGTTGTTTCTGCACTGAAGTGGAAGTAGCACGTTTTGACTTAAATGAAAGAGATTGTCACCCCTTATCTCTAGTACCCCTTGACGTGAAGGCTGATGCTTATGATGTGACTGGAGGCTGGGTATGGTCCCTGCAGACTGGCTGTGAACTGGGAGAAATCCTGGATAAATCTCAAATGATAATAAGTAAGCTTATAAAACTGTTCCCACCTGTGACAGGAGCACCAGGGGCTCATCTCTGAGGATCTCCCAGGAAATGGTAATTTTATGCAGTGTAAGTTGAAAGGCAGAAAAATAAATTGCCACTGTAAATAATACTACCTTCAAGAGTGTTAATTTTTGTTTTCCCTCCCTTTGAAATACTTGCTTGTGTAGCAGTAGAGATTTGTTTCTATTTGGGTGCCGATTGTCACATATTCTAATAAGTCTGTTTAAAGGTCAATGAACTGATTAATAAACTGCTAGGATGATGCCCAGAGTGGTCCAGTGGGATGATTCTTGAGATGTATGCCTGTGCCAGTGGAGTGTATTTGCTAAATGCACATATATATGATCCTGCTCAATGATGTCTGAACGGATAAGCTCTGTGGACCTAAGCAGCTTTTATTCCCCAGCCTCACTTTTTATTGTCTTAATGCTGGAGTAGATTTGGCATTTAGTCGATGGAACCAATATTGTAAGGAAATGAATTAAGTTGATTCAGAGGGAGATCGCTCCACCTCTATCTCTTTCCTGCAGCTGTGCAATTGTGTCCATTGATCACTAGGAGGACCAATGTGTGAGTGCAAGGAAGGAGGTACAGGGCATAAAATTTAGAACAAGTGGATTTGGTGACGATTAAACAGTTCAAAGCCCTTATCCTGTTGCTGGGAGAGCATATGAATTGTTAATAAAGCAAATATACATTTGCTATGATAGAAATATGCATTTCTCTGAGGAAAACAGGTAAATGGATATGTTTACCAGTAAAAGTAAAGTTGAGTCAATATATTGATCTTGGAGTGATGAGCCATGATGTACATTTTAGGACAGTGGTTCTCAACCATCCTAGTTGAGAACCACTGGTTTAGGAGGTAGTCTTGTAGTAATCTTCTGCATTCTGGCTTCCTTCACATGCCAGTCTCCTCTTCCCAAACATGCCGTGACAATTGTCCTATAAAATCTAAATGTGGCACCCTAGTGCACTCAGGGTGAAAGGTGATGGTCCTTAGTTAGATATACAAGTCCTTCATTGATTGCCTCCTGCTTGGTCTCTGGCCTCATCTCGACCCCCTTCCCCTCTCCTTGAGCTTACTAACACTGGCTCCTCTTTTGTCCAGTGTCCTGACTGCTGCTGAGCGGTTGTACATTTTATTTCTTGGGCCAGCAGCACTCTAAACTTCTGTAGCTAACTTGGATCTACTATTTGGGTCATGTCTTCAGGAAGCCTTTCCTCCCTTCCATGTCTGGGCTGGACACTCTTCCATTTGTTTTTACTGTACCCTGTACAGCCCTTACTCAGCCCTAAATCTAGATATTGTTCCATAAGACCAGGAAACTTACCATGTTTATTATCAGATTTCCTATACTTGTGTGGAACATGGACCCTCACTAAATAATTGTTGAATTAAACGTTAAGTTAAATTGAGATAGATAAGCAAACTACAAAACAGTGCAGTAAATTCTTATGTAGGTGATAGAGTCTACTGGGGATATGGACCAGTGCAGTGAATTCTAGAAAAATGTGTGAGATTAGTTCTCATGGAGAACTAATTAGCCAATGACATTTTCCAGATTAGGGCAGCAGTTGAATAATATGGAACATTGTGGGGTGTGTGTGTGTGTTTAAAGACTGCAGGTTTAAAAAATGCATTTAAAAAAGGAAGATCAGAGAAAGACACTTATAATTTCACTTAATTCTTTAATTGCAGTTAATGCATCATGTCTTCTGGCTTTCACTGTGTAACTAGAAAGAATAATTAAGAGATACCATGATCTCTTGTATTGGAATTGACTGTTTTAAGCCATTATTATTGTCTAAATTTCTTTCAGGATTTGCTTTTTTTTAATTAGAATATTGTGTCTTGTTCTGTTATGGTTCCAATGTCATTAGCTTAAAACATAATGAACTCTTCATTACTGTCATAAAATGATATTTAACAAGGCCAGAGCAGTAGTTATTACTTACATGATCTAGATCAGAATAGGAACAGTCAAAAAGAGTCATCCTCGGAGCAACCATGAATTGTGCACATTTGACACATCATTAATCTCTCCCTCTTTTTTCAAATACTATTCTGTTGTTAAACTGGTTTCATTTTAGGGCAGCGCCTGTGGCTCAAGGAGTAGGGCGCCGGCCCGAGGCAGCAGATTCAAGCCCAGCCCCAGCCCAAACTGCAAAAGTAAAAAGCTGGCTTCATTTTAGAGATTGAGAAGAAGTGCCAAGTATATTTATTGGGTTAAGAAAAAGTGTATCAGGTGGCGCCTGTGGCTCAAGGCGTAGGGCGCTGGCCCCATATACTGGGGGTGGCAGGTGCAAGCTTTTTATGCATATATATATATATATGTTTTGCTTTTATCTCCAGTTTAATTTACCAGATGAAGCTCTTGTTTTCTTTTAGATCGGTACCAGCCCAGGTTTTAGCATAACTGCATTGTAAAGGTAAACTCAGAGCCATAGATGATGTGTCCTTTTTGCAGGCTTCATTCAGAATATAGTAAATCATTTGTAACTACAGAGGCATTCACGATTAGCTGAATATAATTGACTGTAAAATATCTCTAGCTTAAATTCGGATATATTATATGACAACATATGAAATGCAAAATTCAAATAATCTGAGGCTTTAATAAAAACATTTTATGGCAACATTTAGAGGAATATGTGGATCTATGGAATTAGTTTACTGACATATGTAGTCTTATAGTTCAAACTGAGGAATGGGGGCCAGGTGCAGTGGCTTACGCCTGTAATCCTAGCACCTTGAGGGGCCAAGTTGAGAGAATTGCTTGAAGTCAGGAGTTTGAGACCACCTTGAGAAAGAACATGACCCTGCCTCTATAAGAAATAAAAAATAAGCTTGGCGTGGTAAAACATTCCTGTCGTCCCAGCTACTCAGGAGGCTGAGGCAGGCATATTGCTTGAGGTCAAGAGTTCAGGGCTACCCTGAGCAAGAGAGAGACTGAGTCTTTATGAAAAATGTAAAAATTAGCCACGTGTTTTGATGTATGCCTGAAGTCCCAGCTGCTCTGGAGGCTGAGGCAAGAGGATCACTTGAGGCCAGGAGTTTGAGGCTGTAGTGAGCTAGGATGATGCCATTGCTTTCTAACTCAGGTATTAAGAGTCCTTGTTAAAAAAGAAAAATAAGAAGTGTGTAATAGCTTGGCAGGCAGGTATACCATATACCTAAGAATTTAAAAAATTCTTACTGAAATAAAAATGGGATTCTATTAGTAATTTTTATAGACTGTAACATATGTCTCAGCTATTATATTCCTTGTGTATTATTAACTAGAATATGTGAGATAATGGATAAATGCTGTTATTGCTGCATAATTAAGTTACTCCATTGGCAATATGAAGATGGAATAAAACTTTTTTTTGACTGACTATAAGAGTAAAACTTGACACAATATCTCACATCCCTAAATTCTCCTCACTACCTTGTATTATTATGATGGCAGGGTATTTACGATAGCCATGGCTAGTAATTGGTTCTTGAAAAAAATTAAGAATGAGCCCAAAGAGCTATGTCTTTATAAAGTATATGTGGCAGAACATATATGACATATTTTCAATGGCTTCGATCATTTTTTCCTCTCTATTAGTGGCTCAGAGCATCTACATTGCTAACAAACCCCATTGTGGACCATCTGTCATGTCAGATAATTGATATGGACCCTAAGAACTCATCTACTTTTGCTCTTTGTTTACAGTAAACACATCGTGTAACATGTTGCACACCAATAAAGCCGAGGTACCTGGGTGGATGTCTACAGCTGGCAGTCCTAGACAGTGTTCCTGGGTGGCTGTTTAAGTTTTGATTAATTGAAAGGAAATGGAATTTACATTCACTTCCTTTGTCACTCTGGGCTTTGTGGCCATTGGCCACCACATTGGACAGTGCTGACTACTGATAGTTTTCATCCCTGCAGTTTTTCAAAGCTTCATCTGTCCATTTAGCATCCTCTATTAACATTAAGTTCTGCACCAGATCCTTCTAGATAGGGGTTTCCAGCCTGGAGCGTACTTTAAAGTCACCTGGGGAGCGTCTGAAACTCAGAGTGTTCAAGCCAATTAGAATCAAAAAGAATTGGGAGGGAGAGGAGAAGAGTCTTAGTCTTCATTATTTAAAAAAATTTCTTCATTCCTGTCAGATGCCAACATTTACAACCTCTACTCTAGACAGCAACACTTTATTTTTTAATATATAAATCAGTGTCTCCTGAACTTGGTACCCCTCTCTTTCTGTCTCCGGCCTCCTTTGAATCTTAATAATGTTAGAGCTGAGGGCTGGGAGCCAGTTCTGGCTCTTACTAGCTGAGTAACTTTTGGTTGCTTACGTTACCAATCTAAGCTCTTTATTATTTCATGTGTAAAATGTGGGTAATAGTGCCTACCTTGAAACATGTGAGGATTAATTAAAGTGAAGTGTATAAAACACTGATGACAATCCTTGGCACATAAGCCCTTCATAAAAATATACTTTATAATATTTAAGATATGTTATGTAACAAAATTCTTGCTGAGATAATGCTACATGATTTGAATTCATGGATATTGCTGTCCCTGTCAGGGAACTTTTAAATATTTTCTTCAATATGTCCTATGGCACACCAAGTTGGGAATTTAGGCAGCCTTGGGGAAATATTTGGGGGCAGGAGGACCTCCATAGAGTCTCTTGTATCTGCAAGAGGTTAATTAGTCTGCTTTCTTGAAACTGCTCAGTGGGAATGAATTTGAATGCTCTTAGCAGGTGTTTTCTCTGGAAAGGAGGGCTGGTAGTACTTTCATTCTTTATGACAGTCAGCAACCAGTTGTGGCCTCTACTGGATTAGGATAATTCATTTCATTCCCAGACCATGGGGCCCAAAATTGTCAGACATTTTCAGGGGAGAAACTTCTTTCCAGTTTCTGGAATCATGGAGACTTCCATGAGGTTGGAAGGACAGGTGGGGAGGTGGAGGCAGCTTTGAATGCTTGCCGGCTCCTGGCACACTGTAGGGAAGGGGCTCTTGTGGCTTCAGCTGCCTGGGAACTGTACCAGGCAGGACTTAGGAATACATTATTCTTTGGGTCTATGGACTCCATTTCCCAAGTGGATGATCTTGCAGCTTTCCCAGATCAAAACTAAAATGCAGTTAAATTTTATGAGCGTCATCTATCCTTTTGCACATGTAGACATTAGTATTTTCTTTCAAAAGGGATGTTTTCATAAGCCACCCATTAAAATGCCAAGACTCTTAGCAACTGGTTATATAAATGAACCATTTTATGTCTGTGTTTTAAAATGATCAAACCACTATTTGAAACGAAACCTGAATTATTGTCATTTCTCAGAGACCTAAAAACACAACAGCCATATTTTTCTCCATAAAAGACTTCTGTAGCATTCTGTGATGTTCATGGGTTTTTTTAGTAGTCCTGGGGAAAGGTGATCTACTGGGGTTGTTAGGATATGCAGCTACTTGAGAAATGTGGGGCTTGCTTCCTTAGCTGAAAAACAAAACAAAAACTCCTCTAAGTGCCCACATCCAAGCTGGAGTCCTTTGGGCAAGAGAAATAATTTTTGACCCTTTATAATAAAGACCTTCATGGATGCCTTCCAGGAGGTCTGGGCTGATGATGGTTTCAAGTGCTACATGAACGAGATTTTAGGGATAAATACTGGTAAATGTGAGATTCTAAGGGTTAGGTTGAAATACAAAGGTTGTCTAGAAAGTTTCCAGCTATGTACTATGAAAAATAGTATTGACCACAGTTGGATACTTCCTGGACAGCTCTCATATATCAAAAACCTTCTATTAAGGAGCATTGTGTACCTGTCAGTGAGGTAAACGCTATTACATGCATCATCTCAATTTTTACTACTACCTTAAGAGTGAGATTTTATCATTCTTGCCTGATGTAGATGAATATAAATAGAGATGAAAATTCTGGTGTCTGGCAGGAAAATCTGTGCCATTAACTAAGGTATTAAAGACCCATCCTCTATTGAAACTTATTAGATAGCAGGGAGATAGCTACTGTTTTCAGTCTGGGGTTTTATTTTTTTATTTATTATTATTATTATTTTTTTTTTTTTTGAGATGGAGCCTCAAGCTATCCCCCTGGGTAGAGTGCCATGGCATCACAGCTCATAGCAACCTCCAACTCCTGGGCTCAAGCGAGTCTCCTGCCTCCGCCTCCCAAGTAGCT